>JAEMWC010001700.1:57500-87500 GCA_016490735.1 Pachyseris speciosa | reverse complement strand
AATTATCAAGTAAAAATGGTGAAAATGCAAGTAAGGCCGAAGAATGACATCAAAAGTTGCACTTGTTTGACGTGGCGTTTTTAACCCAAATCTTTGTTCGAAAACCAAAATTCTACCTTTACAGTAAACCTCTAGTTCTCTCCTTGGTATCTGCCATGAAAGTTTTCTCTGAAATTTTCTGCCAGCCAGGCTTCAGCCCGTTTCTGATACCCAATCTCGTTGTGTCTCAACTTGCCTCGTTCACGCCCGAAAAGAATTCTGCGTAATTACCCTACACCGACAGCATAGAACTCTCCGTCGGTTCATTTCGTAGTTATTGGATAAGTGTTGAGCCACCCGCTGCTACCAGCAAAATATTGCATCAATGAGTGTTTTTTAGCCTTGGTAGGTCACGGAATCCACTTGCAGAACGGCGAGAGAGACAGGTTCCATTTTGAGACACCATCAGGCTGATAACAGAGCGTATTTGGCATCTCCATCAACATGAAACCGCCACTCATCTCTGGTTTCTTTCAAAGGCTCGCCTTCACCCACATTCTAGCTTAATGATGCCAGCCTGGGTGCTTCTGCAGAGGAAAATGACTCAGAAAACCACTCTAAAAGCGACAATCTTATCACACTAGAGCGATTCCACTCAATCGAAAAGCAACAGGCACTGGCGTGCATCACGTAACACTGAAGTCTGCGTCCCCAGTATTTCAAGACAGCAGATATTTTCGTAGTAACTCCATATATGGGGAAGATAAGTGTCCCAGACTAGTAACTGCCCAAAATGCGTTGAATTAAATAGCAGCCGCTTGGTACGGAAAGGGTTAAGAAACGCTTATTTCAAGTTTGGCAAAATGCTCAACAGAAGTGGCATGATAATTGCAGGCAGTTGGTCAGCAGATCATTCAAGAGATAACTTATCTTGCCTGAAAGTGTAGCGCAGCATAAGCTAGCATATACGCACCTAAGTAAAAATTACTAAAAAACAGTAAAAAAGCAGGGCCTGTCCTGGAGTCGAACCCGGGACCTCTCGCTCCCAAAGCGAGAATCATGCCACTAGACCAACAGGCCGTGTTATAGCAGGACGGGATAAAAAAGGTGCGACTATTTGACATTCCGCTAAAAGGCGGATTGTCCAGCACCTGTTGCTCGAAACAAGCTTAGTTACGGTAGCCTAAGGCGGCAAAAGGACCCAACATGTATCAGTTAGCAAAATCATATCAGAAACAAACTAAATCTTAAAGGCAAAAATAGCGTTTTCCTCCATACGTTGCTTTATTTTTCGTTTGGTTCTCGTAATTAGTTTCTATCAATTTCAACATTCCATAAGAAAATACATTGCATTCGCGGCATGCATTACACGCTAAAGCCAAGCGATTGTGCATGTTAATTAGCTCGCCGTTATCACAACAAAAAACTATAGACATGTCGATCTCATCAGTTCCTTTGCAATTGTAGGGTTTCAAAGTGTAACGTTTGTTGGATTCCTTTGTTCAGTCGGGCGGACCGTGGGGCTAATTAGGCCACAGTCAACAGTTCTACTATCCCTTCGCCTTTAAGGTTTTCTTTGTAGTTGGTATTTCATTAAGGACGGCAGGTATTCCAGTCCAACAAAATGTGAGATATTTATCTTGATATTGAATTTACTTTGGAATGTCAGAAGAAAGTTCCCATGGGAGTTCAAGATATCTTGAATAAACAAATTCCACGTTGAAAGCATATGTTCAAAAAAAACATACAAACAAAAAGCAATGCTTTGGTCCTTAAAATTTAAAACTTCGTTACCAACTGACAGGAAGATCCGAGGATGTCTCAAACCCAACAACTTCTGAATATACAATTTTCGTCAATTTCGGAATCTTGGCGTTTCTCCATACCCTACTTATATGACACCAAAGATGTAAACTACACTCGTCTGCGATACCTAACAGTTTCAATGTGAAAGTAATTGCCAGCGAATTGAATGACAGTGCAAAGGCAAGTACCAGTATAAATTCGACATCAAGATAGCGTAGAGAATTAGCTAATAAAATTACTCAAATAGTCTCAGACAACCATAACAAGTACGCATACTTCCGCTGTGAAAATGCAAAAGTTTTAATTGGTCACTACTATCGCATTAGAGTGCGGGATCACTGCGTTTCTACATAAAAAAAGTGATACAATCTTAATTGGAGAATCCGGGTATCGATCCCGGTACCTCCCGCATGCTAAGCGGGCGCTCTACCACTTGAGCTAATTCCCCTGCGAACGATGCTTTAGTAACAGTCAATTGTTTTAAGGGTGTCAACGTCGTTACCTACGGACAATCCTATCCCAGATACATTTTGAGTAATTGATTGGCCCGAATCCAAGACGGTGATGATTTGACGCGAAAACTGTCTATACGCACAAGTTGGAGAGAGTTCTGGAAACAATTCTGTTGGGATTTCCAGGCGCTCTGGCATGGGGAAAGTTACTTCGTCGCTACTGTAGGGGAAACTCCTGTACGGCACTTTCCGACGATTTAGAAAAAGCCGTTTTTAAGTTCACTAAACGAAAGGAAATCACAATTTATCAAGACTGGGGTAAAATACACGATGCATATTTTGACCTTATCAGGGCGTTGCCACAACAAGCACAAATATTCTCAAAAAATTAGACCCCGCCGGAACCAGAGATGTCTACCAACGATGATCTGAGTAGGGATGATCATACTGTGATCAAATCTGGACAAGCGACTTCGGAGTAGAAACAGGGAATGTGGAATGGCTGGGTGACGACAGTAAAAATATCGGTAAGTTGATTTTAAGGTTTACAGTTCCTATGTTTATGTAGGGAGAGGAATTAAACGAGGATTATTTCTCACCTTATATTACGTCCAGCGGCGAATAGTTTTCGTTATACACTCTCATTTCTCCAGGCGCGGCAAGGTTGTTTGAACTTTTCATTTCTCCCAAGAATGTTATGTCAAAGTTAATTTTACGCAAAATGTTAGGGGATCTGAGTCAGAACGAAGGAGCAGACCAGTGGCAAGTAAACAGCACCTTTATTCGAAATATTGGTTTCATCTCATCACATTCGATATACAAACAAAATTTCTAACTATGCTACTCCATTAAACATGTCCCTATGTGACAGAATCACCTCGGCAACTATCGATTTATTGCATTTCTAAATTTAAATAAAAAGCTTCCGTGTACATGAAATACCTCGTCCCCGGGTGGGCTTGAACCACCAACCTTTCGGTTAACAGCCCAACGCGCTAACCAATTGCGCCACAGAGACACGGACAACGTTTATAAGCATAGCGATTTTTGATTGTTTTAGACGCGAACGAGTTATTCAGTAACATGAAATCCATGTTAAGCGACCTAAAAACGGTGCTCAGCTGGTGTACCGTCGCCTTAAATTCCAGGCGTATTCGAATTTGTAATACTGGGTTACTTTAGCAACGACTACCGTTGTAGAATTAAAGAGCCGGATCTTGTAATAGATCTAACCCGCTATAAAATTATCAAGTAAAAATGGTGAAAATGCAAGTAAGGCCGAAGAATGACATCAAAAGTTGCACTTTTTTGACGTGACGTTTTTAATCCAAATCTTTGTTCGAAAACCAAAATTCTACATTTACAGTAAACCTCAAGTTCTCTCCTTGGTATCTGCCATGAAAGTTTTCTCTGACATTTTCTGCCAGCCAGGCTTCAGCCCGTTTCTGATAGCCAATCTCGTGTGTCTCAACTTGCCTCGTCCACGCCCGAAAAGAATTCTGGGTAATTCCCCTACACCGACAGCATATAACTCTCCTTCGGTTCATTTCATAGTTATTGGATAAGTGTTGAGCCACCCGCTGCTACCAGCAAAATATTGCATCAATGAGTTTTTTAATCCGTCAAAACTAGCCCAAATTGCCTTGGTAGGTCACGGAATCCACTTGCAGAACGGCGAGAGAGACAGGTTCCATTTTGAGTCACCATCAGGCTTATAACAGAGCGTGTTTGGCATCTCCGTCAACATGAAACCGCCTCTCACCTCTGGTTTCTTTCAAAGGCTCGCCTTCACCCACATTCTAGCTTAATGATGCCAGCCTGGGTGCTTCTGCAGAGGAAAATGACTCAGAAAACCACTCTAAAAGCGACAATCTTATCACACTAGAGCGATTCCACTCAATTGAAAAGCAACAGGCACTGGCGTGCAACACGTGACACTGAAGTCTGCGTCCCCAGTATTTCAAGACAGCAGATATTTTGGTAGTAACTCCACATATGGGGAAGATAAGTGTCCCAGACTACTATTAACTGCCCAAAATGCGTTGAATTAAATAGCAGCCGCTTGGTACGGAAAGGGTTTAGTAACGCTTATTTCAAGTATGGCAAAATGCTAAACAAAAGTAGTGTGATAATTGCAGTCAATTGGTCAACAGATCATTCAAGAGATAACTTATTTTGCCTGAAAGTGTAGCGCAGCATAAGCTAGCATATACGCACCTAAGTAAAAATTACTAAAAAACAGTAAAAAAGCAGGCCTGTCCGGGAGTCGAACCCGGGACCTCTCGCACCCAAAGCGAGAATCATGCCACTAGACCAACAGGCCGTGTTATAGCAGGACGGGATAAAAAGGTGCGACTAATTTGACATTCCGCTAAAAGGCGGATTGTCCAGCACCTGTTGCTCGAAACAAGCTTAGTTACGGTACCTAAGGCGGCAAAGGACCAACATGTATCAGTTAGCAAATCATATCAGAAACAAACTAAATCTTAAAGGCAAAATAGCGTTTTCCTCCATACGTTGCTTTATTTTTCGTTTTGGTTCTCGTAATTAGTTTTCTATCAATTTCAACATTCCATAAGAAAATACATTGCATTCGCGGCATTGCATTACACGCTAAAGCCAAGCGATTGTGCATGTTAATTAGCTCGCCGTTATCACCAACAAAACTATAGACATGTCGATCTCATCAGTTCCTTTGCAATTGTAGGGTTTCAAAGTGTAACGTTTGTTGGATTCCTTTGTTCAGTCGGCGGACCGTGGGGCTAATTAGGCCACAGTCAACAGTTCTACTATCCTTCGCCTTTAAGGTTTTCTTTGTAGTTGGTATCTTCATTAAGGACGGCAGGTATTCCAGTCCAACAAAATAGTGTAGATAATTTATCTTGATATTGAATTTACTTTGGAATGTCAAGAAGTTCCCATGGGAGTTCAAGATATCTTGAATAAACAAATTCCACGTTGAAAGCATATGTTCCAAAAAAACATACAAACAAAAAAGCAATGGCTTTGGTCCTTAAAATTTAAAACTTCGTTACCAACTGACAGGAAGATCCGAGGATGTCTCAAACCCAACAACTTCTGAATATACAATTTTCGTCAATTTCGGAATCTTGGCGTTTTCTCCATACCCTACTTATATGACACCAAAGATGTAAACTACACTCGTCTGCGATACCTAACAGTTTCAATGTGAAAGTAATTGCCAGCGAATTGAATGACAGTGCAAAGGCAAGTACCAGTATAAATTCGACATCAAAGATAGCGTAGAGAATTAGCTAATAAAATTACTCAAATAGTCTCAGACAACCATAACCAAGTACGCATACTTCCGCTGTGAAAAATGCAAAAGTTTTAATTGGTCACTACTATCGCATTAGAGTGCGGGATCACTGCGGTTCTACATAAAAAAAAGTGATACAATCTTAATTGGAGAATCCGGGTATCGATCCCGGTACCTCCCGCATGCTAAGCGGGCGCTCTACCACTTGAGCTAATTCCCCTGCGAACGATGCTTTAGTAACAGTCAATTCTTTTAAGGGTGTCAACGTCGTTACCTACGGACAATCCTATCCCAGATACATTTTGAGTAATTGATTGGCCCGAATCCAAGACGGTGATGATTTGACGCGAAAACTGTCTATACGCACAAGTTGGAGAGAGTTCTGGAAACAATTCTGTTGGGATTTCCAGGCGCTCTGGCATGGGGGAAAGTTACTTCGTCGCTACTGTAGGGGAAACTCCTGTACGGCACTTTCCGACGATTTAGAAAAAGCCGTTTTTAAGTTCACTAAACGAAAGGAAATCACAATTTATCAAGACTGGGGTAAAATACACGATGCATATTTTGACCTTATCAGGGCGTTGCCACAACAAGCACAAATATTCTCAAAAAATTAGACCCCGCCGGAACCAGAGATGTCTACCAACGATGATCTGAGTAGGGATGATCATACTGTGATCAAATCTGGACAAGCGACTTCGGAGTAGAAACAGGGAATGTGGAATGGCTGGGTGACGACAGTAAAAATATCGGTAAGTTGATTTTTAAGGTTTACAGTTCCTATGTTTATGTAGGGAGAGGAATTAAACGAGGATTATTTCTCACCTTATATTACGTCCAGCGGCGAATAGTTTTCGTTATACACTCTCATTTCTCCAGGGCGCGGCAAGGTTGTTTGAACTTTTCATTTCTCCCAAGAATGTTATGTCAAAAGTTAATTTTACGCAAAATGTTAGGGGATCTGAGTCAGAACGAAGGAGCAGACCAGTGGCAAGTAAACAGCACCTTTATTCGAAATATTGGTTTCATCTCATCACATTCGATATACAAACAAAATTTCTAACTATGCTACTCCATTAAACATGTCCCTATGTGACAGAATCACCTCGGCAACTATCGATTTATTGCATTTCTAAATTTAAATAAAAAGCTTCCGTGTACATGAAATACCTCGTCCCCGGGTGGGCTTGAACCACCAACCTTTCGGTTAACAGCCCAACGCGCTAACCAATTGCGCCACAGAGACACGGACAACGTTTATAAGCATAGCGATTTTTGATTGTTTTAGACGCGAACGAGTTATTCAGTAACATGAAATCCATGTTAAGCGACCTAAAAACGGTGCTCAGCTGGTGTACCGTCGCCTTAAATTCCAGGCGTATTCGAATTTGTAATACTGGGTTACTTTAGCAACGACTACCGTTGTAGAATTAAAGAGCCGGATCTTGTAATAGATCTAACCCGCTATAAAATTATCAAGTAAAAATGGTGAAAATGCAAGTAAGGCCGAAGAATGACATCAAAAGTTGCACTTTTTTGACGTGACGTTTTTAATCCAAATCTTTGTTCGAAAACCAAAATTCTACATTTACAGTAAACCTCAAGTTCTCTCCTTGGTATCTGCCATGAAAGTTTTCTCTGACATTTTCTGCCAGCCAGGCTTCAGCCCGTTTCTGATAGCCAATCTCGTGTGTCTCAACTTGCCTCGTCCACGCCCGAAAAGAATTCTGGGTAATTCCCCTACACCGACAGCATATAACTCTCCTTCGGTTCATTTCATAGTTATTGGATAAGTGTTGAGCCACCCGCTGCTACCAGCAAAATATTGCATCAATGAGTTTTTTAATCCGTCAAAACTAGCCCAAATTGCCTTGGTAGGTCACGGAATCCACTTGCAGAACGGCGAGAGAGACAGGTTCCATTTTGAGTCACCATCAGGCTTATAACAGAGCGTGTTTGGCATCTCCGTCAACATGAAACCGCCTCTCACCTCTGGTTTCTTTCAAAGGCTCGCCTTCACCCACATTCTAGCTTAATGATGCCAGCCTGGGTGCTTCTGCAGAGGAAAATGACTCAGAAAACCACTCTAAAAGCGACAATCTTATCACACTAGAGCGATTCCACTCAATTGAAAAGCAACAGGCACTGGCGTGCAACACGTGACACTGAAGTCTGCGTCCCCAGTATTTCAAGACAGCAGATATTTTGGTAGTAACTCCACATATGGGGAAGATAAGTGTCCCAGACTACTATTAACTGCCCAAAATGCGTTGAATTAAATAGCAGCCGCTTGGTACGGAAAGGGTTTAGTAACGCTTATTTCAAGTATGGCAAAATGCTAAACAAAAGTAGTGTGATAATTGCAGTCAATTGGTCAACAGATCATTCAAGAGATAACTTATTTTGCCTGAAAGTGTAGCGCAGCATAAGCTAGCATATACGCACCTAAGTAAAAATTACTAAAAAACAGTAAAAAAGCAGGGCCTGTCCGGGAGTCGAACCCGGGACCTCTCGCACCCAAAGCGAGAATCATGCCACTAGACCAACAGGCCGTGTTATAGCAGGACGGGATAAAAAGGTGCGACTAATTTGACATTCCGCTAAAAGGCGGATTGTCCAGCACCTGTTGCTCGAAACAAGCTTAGTTACGGTACCTAAGGCGGCAAAGGACCAACATGTATCAGTTAGCAAATCATATCAGAAACAAACTAAATCTTAAAGGCAAAATAGCGTTTTCCTCCATACGTTGCTTTATTTTTCGTTTTGGTTCTCGTAATTAGTTTTCTATCAATTTCAACATTCCATAAGAAAATACATTGCATTCGCGGCATTGCATTACACGCTAAAGCCAAGCGATTGTGCATGTTAATTAGCTCGCCGTTATCACCAACAAAACTATAGACATGTCGATCTCATCAGTTCCTTTGCAATTGTAGGGTTTCAAAGTGTAACGTTTGTTGGATTCCTTTGTTCAGTCGGCGGACCGTGGGGCTAATTAGGCCACAGTCAACAGTTCTACTATCCTTCGCCTTTAAGGTTTTCTTTGTAGTTGGTATCTTCATTAAGGACGGCAGGTATTCCAGTCCAACAAAATAGTGTAGATAATTTATCTTGATATTGAATTTACTTTGGAATGTCAAGAAGTTCCCATGGGAGTTCAAGATATCTTGAATAAACAAATTCCACGTTGAAAGCATATGTTCCAAAAAAACATACAAACAAAAAAGCAATGGCTTTGGTCCTTAAAATTTAAAACTTCGTTACCAACTGACAGGAAGATCCGAGGATGTCTCAAACCCAACAACTTCTGAATATACAATTTTCGTCAATTTCGGAATCTTGGCGTTTTCTCCATACCCTACTTATATGACACCAAAGATGTAAACTACACTCGTCTGCGATACCTAACAGTTTCAATGTGAAAGTAATTGCCAGCGAATTGAATGACAGTGCAAAGGCAAGTACCAGTATAAATTCGACATCAAAGATAGCGTAGAGAATTAGCTAATAAAATTACTCAAATAGTCTCAGACAACCATAACCAAGTACGCATACTTCCGCTGTGAAAAATGCAAAAGTTTTAATTGGTCACTACTATCGCATTAGAGTGCGGGATCACTGCGGTTCTACATAAAAAAAAGTGATACAATCTTAATTGGAGAATCCGGGTATCGATCCCGGTACCTCCCGCATGCTAAGCGGGCGCTCTACCACTTGAGCTAATTCCCCTGCGAACGATGCTTTAGTAACAGTCAATTGTTTTAAGGGTGTCAACGTCGTTACCTACGGACAATCCTATCCCAGATACATTTTGAGTAATTGATTGGCCCGAATCCAAGACGGTGATGATTTGACGCGAAAACTGTCTATACGCACAAGTTGGAGAGAGTTCTGGAAACAATTCTGTTGGGATTTCCAGGCGCTCTGGCATGGGGGAAAGTTACTTCGTCGCTACTGTAGGGGAAACTCCTGTACGGCACTTTCCGACGATTTAGAAAAAGCCGTTTTTAAGTTCACTAAACGAAAGGAAATCACAATTTATCAAGACTGGGGTAAAATACACGATGCATATTTTGACCTTATCAGGGCGTTGCCACAACAAGCACAAATATTCTCAAAAAATTAGACCCCGCCGGAACCAGAGATGTCTACCAACGATGATCTGAGTAGGGATGATCATACTGTGATCAAATCTGGACAAGCGACTTCGGAGTAGAAACAGGGAATGTGGAATGGCTGGGTGACGACAGTAAAAATATCGGTAAGTTGATTTTTAAGGTTTACAGTTCCTATGTTTATGTAGGGAGAGGAATTAAACGAGGATTATTTCTCACCTTATATTACGTCCAGCGGCGAATAGTTTTCGTTATACACTCTCATTTCTCCAGGGCGCGGCAAGGTTGTTTGAACTTTTCATTTCTCCCAAGAATGTTATGTCAAAAGTTAATTTTACGCAAAATGTTAGGGGATCTGAGTCAGAACGAAGGAGCAGACCAGTGGCAAGTAAACAGCACCTTTATTCGAAATATTGGTTTCATCTCATCACATTCGATATACAAACAAAATTTCTAACTATGCTACTCCATTAAACATGTCCCTATGTGACAGAATCACCTCGGCAACTATCGATTTATTGCATTTCTAAATTTAAATAAAAAGCTTCCGTGTACATGAAATACCTCGTCCCGGGTGGGCTTGAACCACCAACCTTTCGGTTAACAGCCCAACGCGCTAACCAATTGCGCCACAGAGACACGGACAACGTTTATAAGCATAGCGATTTTTGATTGTTTTAGACGCGAACGAGTTATTCAGTAACATGAAATCCATGTTAAGCGACCTAAAAACGGTGCTCAGCTGGTGTACCGTCGCCTTAAATTCCAGGCGTATTCGAATTTGTAATACTGGGTTACTTTAGCAACGACTACCGTTGTAGAATTAAAGAGCCGGATCTTGTAATAGATCTAACCCGCTATAAAATTATCAAGTAAAAATGGTGAAAATGCAAGTAAGGCCGAAGAATGACATCAAAAGTTGCACTTTTTTGACGTGACGTTTTTAATCCAAATCTTTGTTCGAAAACCAAAATTCTACATTTACAGTAAACCTCAAGTTCTCTCCTTGGTATCTGCCATGAAAGTTTTCTCTGACATTTTCTGCCAGCCAGGCTTCAGCCCGTTTCTGATAGCCAATCTCGTGTGTCTCAACTTGCCTCGTCCACGCCCGAAAAGAATTCTGGGTAATTCCCCTACACCGACAGCATATAACTCTCCTTCGGTTCATTTCATAGTTATTGGATAAGTGTTGAGCCACCCGCTGCTACCAGCAAAATATTGCATCAATGAGTTTTTTAATCCGTCAAAACTAGCCCAAATTGCCTTGGTAGGTCACGGAATCCACTTGCAGAACGGCGAGAGAGACAGGTTCCATTTTGAGTCACCATCAGGCTTATAACAGAG
Source organism: Pachyseris speciosa (assembly GCA_016490735.1). Taxonomy (NCBI): domain Eukaryota; kingdom Metazoa; phylum Cnidaria; class Anthozoa; order Scleractinia; family Pachyseridae; genus Pachyseris; species Pachyseris speciosa. The sequence goes on along the minus strand of JAEMWC010001700.1, from coordinate 76,524 downwards.
CGTGTTTGGCATCTCCGTCAACATGAAACCGCCTCTCACCTCTGGTTTCTTTCAAAGGCTCGCCTTCACCCACATTCTAGCTTAATGATGCCAGCCTGGGTGCTTCTGCAGAGGAAAATGACTCAGAAAACCACTCTAAAAGCGACAATCTTATCACACTAGAGCGATTCCACTCAATTGAAAAGCAACAGGCACTGGCGTGCAACACGTGACACTGAAGTCTGCGTCCCCAGTATTTCAAGACAGCAGATATTTTGGTAGTAACTCCACATATGGGGAAGATAAGTGTCCCAGACTACTATTAACTGCCCAAAATGCGTTGAATTAAATAGCAGCCGCTTGGTACGGAAAGGGTTTAGTAACGCTTATTTCAAGTATGGCAAAATGCTAAACAAAAGTAGTGTGATAATTGCAGTCAATTGGTCAACAGATCATTCAAGAGATAACTTATTTTGCCTGAAAGTGTAGCGCAGCATAAGCTAGCATATACGCACCTAAGTAAAAATTACTAAAAAACAGTAAAAAAGCAGGGCCTGTCCGGGAGTCGAACCCGGGACCTCTCGCACCCAAAGCGAGAATCATGCCACTAGACCAACAGGCCGTGTTATAGCAGGACGGGATAAAAAGGTGCGACTAATTTGACATTCCGCTAAAAGGCGGATTGTCCAGCACCTGTTGCTCGAAACAAGCTTAGTTACGGTACCTAAGGCGGCAAAGGACCAACATGTATCAGTTAGCAAATCATATCAGAAACAAACTAAATCTTAAAGGCAAAATAGCGTTTTCCTCCATACGTTGCTTTATTTTTCGTTTTGGTTCTCGTAATTAGTTTTCTATCAATTTCAACATTCCATAAGAAAATACATTGCATTCGCGGCATTGCATTACACGCTAAAGCCAAGCGATTGTGCATGTTAATTAGCTCGCCGTTATCACCAACAAAACTATAGACATGTCGATCTCATCAGTTCCTTTGCAATTGTAGGGTTTCAAAGTGTAACGTTTGTTGGATTCCTTTGTTCAGTCGGCGGACCGTGGGGCTAATTAGGCCACAGTCAACAGTTCTACTATCCTTCGCCTTTAAGGTTTTCTTTGTAGTTGGTATCTTCATTAAGGACGGCAGGTATTCCAGTCCAACAAAATAGTGTAGATAATTTATCTTGATATTGAATTTACTTTGGAATGTCAAGAAGTTCCCATGGGAGTTCAAGATATCTTGAATAAACAAATTCCACGTTGAAAGCATATGTTCCAAAAAAACATACAAACAAAAAAGCAATGGCTTTGGTCCTTAAAATTTAAAACTTCGTTACCAACTGACAGGAAGATCCGAGGATGTCTCAAACCCAACAACTTCTGAATATACAATTTTCGTCAATTTCGGAATCTTGGCGTTTTCTCCATACCCTACTTATATGACACCAAAGATGTAAACTACACTCGTCTGCGATACCTAACAGTTTCAATGTGAAAGTAATTGCCAGCGAATTGAATGACAGTGCAAAGGCAAGTACCAGTATAAATTCGACATCAAAGATAGCGTAGAGAATTAGCTAATAAAATTACTCAAATAGTCTCAGACAACCATAACCAAGTACGCATACTTCCGCTGTGAAAAATGCAAAAGTTTTAATTGGTCACTACTATCGCATTAGAGTGCGGGATCACTGCGGTTCTACATAAAAAAAAGTGATACAATCTTAATTGGAGAATCCGGGTATCGATCCCGGTACCTCCCGCATGCTAAGCGGGCGCTCTACCACTTGAGCTAATTCCCCTGCGAACGATGCTTTAGTAACAGTCAATTCTTTTAAGGGTGTCAACGTCGTTACCTACGGACAATCCTATCCCAGATACATTTTGAGTAATTGATTGGCCCGAATCCAAGACGGTGATGATTTGACGCGAAAACTGTCTATACGCACAAGTTGGAGAGAGTTCTGGAAACAATTCTGTTGGGATTTCCAGGCGCTCTGGCATGGGGGAAAGTTACTTCGTCGCTACTGTAGGGGAAACTCCTGTACGGCACTTTCCGACGATTTAGAAAAAGCCGTTTTTAAGTTCACTAAACGAAAGGAAATCACAATTTATCAAGACTGGGGTAAAATACACGATGCATATTTTGACCTTATCAGGGCGTTGCCACAACAAGCACAAATATTCTCAAAAAATTAGACCCCGCCGGAACCAGAGATGTCTACCAACGATGATCTGAGTAGGGATGATCATACTGTGATCAAATCTGGACAAGCGACTTCGGAGTAGAAACAGGGAATGTGGAATGGCTGGGTGACGACAGTAAAAATATCGGTAAGTTGATTTTTAAGGTTTACAGTTCCTATGTTTATGTAGGGAGAGGAATTAAACGAGGATTATTTCTCACCTTATATTACGTCCAGCGGCGAATAGTTTTCGTTATACACTCTCATTTCTCCAGGGCGCGGCAAGGTTGTTTGAACTTTTCATTTCTCCCAAGAATGTTATGTCAAAAGTTAATTTTACGCAAAATGTTAGGGGATCTGAGTCAGAACGAAGGAGCAGACCAGTGGCAAGTAAACAGCACCTTTATTCGAAATATTGGTTTCATCTCATCACATTCGATATACAAACAAAATTTCTAACTATGCTACTCCATTAAACATGTCCCTATGTGACAGAATCACCTCGGCAACTATCGATTTATTGCATTTCTAAATTTAAATAAAAAGCTTCCGTGTACATGAAATACCTCGTCCCCGGGTGGGCTTGAACCACCAACCTTTCGGTTAACAGCCCAACGCGCTAACCAATTGCGCCACAGAGACACGGACAACGTTTATAAGCATAGCGATTTTTGATTGTTTTAGACGCGAACGAGTTATTCAGTAACATGAAATCCATGTTAAGCGACCTAAAAACGGTGCTCAGCTGGTGTACCGTCGCCTTAAATTCCAGGCGTATTCGAATTTGTAATACTGGGTTACTTTAGCAACGACTACCGTTGTAGAATTAAAGAGCCGGATCTTGTAATAGATCTAACCCGCTATAAAATTATCAAGTAAAAATGGTGAAAATGCAAGTAAGGCCGAAGAATGACATCAAAAGTTGCACTTTTTTGACGTGACGTTTTTAATCCAAATCTTTGTTCGAAAACCAAAATTCTACATTTACAGTAAACCTCAAGTTCTCTCCTTGGTATCTGCCATGAAAGTTTTCTCTGACATTTTCTGCCAGCCAGGCTTCAGCCCGTTTCTGATAGCCAATCTCGTGTGTCTCAACTTGCCTCGTCCACGCCCGAAAAGAATTCTGGGTAATTCCCCTACACCGACAGCATATAACTCTCCTTCGGTTCATTTCATAGTTATTGGATAAGTGTTGAGCCACCCGCTGCTACCAGCAAAATATTGCATCAATGAGTTTTTTAATCCGTCAAAACTAGCCCAAATTGCCTTGGTAGGTCACGGAATCCACTTGCAGAACGGCGAGAGAGACAGGTTCCATTTTGAGTCACCATCAGGCTTATAACAGAGCGTGTTTGGCATCTCCGTCAACATGAAACCGCCTCTCACCTCTGGTTTCTTTCAAAGGCTCGCCTTCACCCACATTCTAGCTTAATGATGCCAGCCTGGGTGCTTCTGCAGAGGAAAATGACTCAGAAAACCACTCTAAAAGCGACAATCTTATCACACTAGAGCGATTCCACTCAATTGAAAAGCAACAGGCACTGGCGTGCAACACGTGACACTGAAGTCTGCGTCCCCAGTATTTCAAGACAGCAGATGTTTTGGTAGTAACTCCACATATGGGGAAGATAAGTGTCCCAGACTACTATTAACTGCCCAAAATGCGTTGAATTAAATAGCAGCCGCTTGGTACGGAAAGGGTTTAGTAACGCTTATTTCAAGTATGGCAAAATGCTAAACAAAAGTAGTGTGATAATTGCAGTCAATTGGTCAACAGATCATTCAAGAGATAACTTATTTTGCCTGAAAGTGTAGCGCAACATAAGCTAGCAGAGACACTCCTAAACTAGTTAGAGCTATCGCCAATTGCCAAGGTGCAAAGATTTTAGCTATAAGCGCTCCCTGGTTAATTTTAATATAAGTTTCTATGAATTATCCTAATTTAAACGGGATGTAGGCTGCCTATGTTTGTATGTGTGTTTGTGTGTGTGAGTATGAGGTGTCCTTGACTTATCGTCATGCAACGCACGGATGTATTATAAGTGGAATCTATTTTCTAGAAATGCACTACAAAGCAGTGTAGGTTGCAAATGACCAATATCCTGCATTGAAGTTGTTTTAAATTTGTTTGGCTGTATCTGCGAAAGCGAATTTGTACGTCTAGGTGGAACTGAAACAACAATTTGATAATATGGTTTTTGTCTCCAAATAAGTAGCTTAAAAATATTTCAATTTTGTTCTTTGGTGTGATTGCAAGAGCCATTTGTCTCTAGTTATAAAACTGAAACAACAATGTGATAATATAGGTTTTGTACCTAAATAACTAGCGTTAAAATTTTTCAATTTTGTTCTTTGGTGTTACTGCAAGAGCCACCTGTCTTTGGCTTCAAAACTGGAACAACAAGTTTCTTTTTTTTTTTGTGCCTACATAACTAGCTTGAAAGTTTTTCGATTTTTTTTTATTTCCTGCAAGAGCCATTTGTCTTTAGTAGTACAACTGAAAAAACAACTTCATATTAAGTGTTTTGTCCCTAAATAATGAGTAGATTTAAACTGTTTGAAGTTCTTCTCTGCCGCTACAGGAATTAGAGCCATGGGTCTGTAGCTGCAAAACTGAAACAATAAGTTCATAGTTAGGTTTTTCTCTTTACGTGTATTTAGAGTATCAGTCACTAAGCTTGATTCAAAGGTATAGTTCAGGAAAGAAATGTGTCTGTAACGTGGATTCTTGCTGTTGATATACTAGTCCATTGGTGAGACTGCAATAGCAATTTGTGTGTCCAATGTTGGACATTTATACGAGATAACCTTGGTTATCTTGTTAGAGTGCAAATTGCACTTGAACTGTATGTTCTGAAGAGCCAAGAGATGTTCTTCAATGTCATCTGTTGTACTTCTCAATAAAACCAAGAAGTGCAATGAGTTGATCATAAAAGGCTTGCATCCATAGTTCTTTGCCATCAACAATAATGGCTAGCTTAACTGAGGCCTGGCGTTTGATGTCGGCAGCTCTTTGCCTTGTCCCGCTGTGTTGGCTCATCTTTGTTGCCACAATTGTAGTGGCAACAGCAGATAAATATTGTTTATTATATATATGTACGTATTGTACAAAGGCAGAAATGTCACAAATGACTGAGTTGTGTTAAACTACTATAAGGGGAAACATTTATTTTGTGTCACATCAGGCTAAAGTATTTCTTTCATATATTGGCAAGGGTTAGGGGTAAACAAGATGAAAAGATAATACAAATGTCTGACATAGAACTATCAGCAGCTGTTTGGTATACTTACAAGAAAGATTTCTCTTGCTTGACATTTCCTGCAAAGAAAAATAGAAGTAACATTTTAATATCAAAATGTAATTTTTTACTGATGGTTGTGTGTTCACAGATGTTTTATTTTTCCAGCAAGTTGTTACAATGTACTTTTAGTTGTAATTGTGGTTTTGTGTATATTTTCTGCCGTGCATGTGGTATGTAAAGTAGTTTTAGCTAGAGAATCAAGTCGTTTTTCTTCTTGCAACCTATACTTCAAATTAGGTGAATTCTTAGGTGCCTGGAATCTCTCAAATGACATGGGTTCTATAAAAAGGTCTTCAAGTTTCTTTACTCTGCTTAGAGCAACATATGTCATGCCTGAAGTTTTCCCTGAATCACCAAGATCAACCCAGGCTTTTTTCAAAGTTAGGCCTTGACTCTTGTGTATAGTCATTGCCCATGCTAACTTCACTGTGTTTCACAGGAAAGGTCTACGGATCTGGAAATGAACCTACTTTGCAACAAATCTCCTAGATAATTCAAGTGGCAAGGTAACAATGAAGAGTTATCGGCATTTCTTGCGAAGCGGTTGAATGTCAGGGCAGATGATTTTGCAAGTATCTACCAATACTTCGTCAACTTTTTTCAAAATGCCAAACATTACCGTTAACTTTTACCACAGCACAAAAACGTTACAAATCCAGGGTAAGAAGAGTGACAACGGGGACACTACAAACGAACAAGAGGATCCCAGCCCAGGGAATGTTTCTCTTGAACAGCTTGGACGCCCTTCCCCAGAACACGAAGCCGCCATGTTGGTCGAAGACTGAGAAACCGAGGACGATGGACTTAACAGTACGAGACTTAAAAGTGAATTGCGTAATCTCTGGTCTGAAATTAACAACATCAAAGCGAGCCTTAGCCAACAAAAAGATAAAGCTCGCGATTCTTCGTTGAAAAATCAAGTAAAGAACTAGTTAATTGATCACAGGTTCAAATTTGCAACTTATGAGTCAACTTGGAGCCGGAGCCAGCCTTTTAGAAGTTATTGAGATTTTTTCTACCGACGGTACCACGAATTGCAATAATAATGACACTCAAAGTAAACAGTCGCAAGAGGTTGAATTGTCCCAAGACATTTCGCCACTGCGGGACCTAAACTTTCTAATGAGATACGTCTTAATAACAATGGTCGCACACATCTGCATGATATGAACGATTCATCACCTGATAGTGCTAACTTTGAGTTTATGCCAACCTATCGCTCTAAAGCTCTTTCCCTTTTATCTAAACTAAGTAAGTCCAAAGCAACTGGATTGGATAAGATTTTTGCTAAACTTCTTCGCACTTGCGCCGACCTAATTGCTGATTCCCTTAGTTTAATTCTTAATACCTCTATAACGACTGTTATGTTTCCTGAAGAATGGAAATGCTCTAAAGTAGTACCAGTGTTCAAACAGGGTGACTGTACTGACCTAGACAATTATCGTCCTATTTCTATCATCCCAGTGGTGGCAAACGTCTTTGAAAAGATTATTTATGATCAACTCTATGCCTTCCTAATGGATAATAATCTACTCTCCTTCCAATATCAGGCTTTCGGTCGCTCCACTCTACAGGTACGTCTTTACTTGAGGCAACTGATGATTGCGCGTACAATATAGATCAAGGGAAAGTGAACGCTGTAGTATTCTTGGATCTTAAGAAAGGCTTCGATACGGTGGATCACAGTATTCTGGTTTCTAAGCTGGCTGCCTGTGGCATAAGAGGCGTCTCAATTGAGTGGCTTAAATCGTACATATCTGAACCCAATAAAAAATGCTTCCTAAATGGCTGTTTCCAACAATCGTGTATTGTCCTGCTGTATCCCTCAGGGGAGAATTCTGGGACCGCTCCTTTTTCTCTTATACATTAATGATCTACCGAATTGTCTCTTGCACTCACTGCCCCGAATGTTTGCCGATGACACCCATTTTACTCTTGCGGGTAATAGTGTTGACAGCATTGAACTTAATCTCAATAAAGATCTTGCCAGCGTCAGTGAGTGGCTTATTGCTAATAAGCTTGACTGCACTAAATAAATCTAAAACTGAATTCATGTCAATTGGTTCTCGGCAAAGACTGAGAATGCTTACCCATTCCCCCTCTCTAAAAATTGACGGAGCCCCGATAAGCCAGGTGCCCAGCACCAAATCTCTTGATATTTTCATAGACGAAAATCTATCGTGGAATGTTCACATCGAGAATCTGTCTAAGAAGATTGTATCTGGTTTTGGGGCCCTCAAGCGCATTCGAGTTTTTGTTCCTTGTAGAATGCTGCTATTTATTTACAACTCTCTGGTGGAATACTACTGTAACGTCGTTTGGGGTAACTGTAATGAAACTCTTGCCAACAAACTCCAAAAACTACAAAACCGTACGCCTTCTGCTAGAGTTCTGACCTCCGCCGCTTTTGACACCAGTACTGAATATCTTTTTCAGTTGTTGAATTGGAGAAAGCTTAAATCTCAGCGCCAGATCCAAAATCTTTAAATGGGCTCTCTCCTGATCATCTTCGATCTAGATATGTCGAACGTAACACCATTACTAGCTATTCTTTACGCAACACTGAAGATAAACTTGCTGTTCCCCTTCCCCGCACCAACTTTCTTAAGAACAGTTCCATGTATAGTGGTGCGGTGTTGTGGAACAGTTTACCAACTCACTTGCGGCAGGCAGAATCTCTGGGATCTTTTCAAGCCGGCTGCAGCAGCTTCTTTTAATGTAATTGCTTAATTAAACACGGCTTTCATATAAAGCAGTTTGCCTAAGTTATTGTAGTTTTAGATAGTTAGGCTTTTAATTTTATAACTAGTATTTTACAAGTATTTTAGGACGCAGTTTAAATTTTGTAACTACAGTATTTTAGAAGTAGTCATGACCCAGTGTAACTGATGACAACACCGTGTGCAAATAAAGTTATTGGATTTGATTTGAATTTGCAATGGCTGATGAGAATTTAAACTGGAGTCATTCCATTTAGTGGCAATAACTGCTTCATACTTAGGTTGTCCTGATTTTGTATGCACATGTTCAGAATCAATTTTTGTTTTTGCAGAGTCATCAAATGGAAAATTGAATCTACATTTTAGTTCAGATTTGTTAGTCTCCCTAAGCCAATACTTAGAACTACATAATGTATGTCTTTGGACAGAATTCAATAGATTGACATAGACCTCCTCTAGTTGACTTTCGTTCAGAGAGGGAGGTATGATGTTTGACATTTGGGCTTGGACCAGCCTTCATCTGGGGAACAAGGATTCCAAGTGGTCAATAAAAGGTCAACATACTGGCAAACTACTGACTGAGCTCTTTTGCCTTCTTTTTCCTTTGTTTTCAATTCTTGTAGTTGTTCCTTGGATATTTCTTTCTGGTGTTCTTTGATAAATTGTGATGCCAAGAAACCTTGTAGTGCTACTTCAGTAAGCTCACAAAGCCCTGGATCATTTTGCAGCTTAGCAACGCCATGGCAATGAATTGACCCCCTTTGAACAGCATATTCATATCTGTACCAATGCCAATTTGCTCCTTATGAATTAGTCAACCAAAACTTAACAAAGCGATCAGTTCGCTCAGTAAAAAGTGAGTCTAGAATATGTGGACTCTGCACAACATGTTCCTGTCTGATTTCTGGTGATATGCCCTTTGGCTGAGAATCCTCAATAGGATATGAAATTCAGCTCAATGGTACTCGGCACAGGACAAAGTAAAAAAAAATTAGGTGGTCCGACTTGAGCAATGGTAGCTCGTAAATCCTCTTAAGCTTTGTGCCAATAGCTATTGCTACCTGTTACATTTTTAACACAATGCATAAGTCTGGTTATAAGTGTCGAATAATTGTTTGATCGAAGCATCTGTTGAAGTTGTTTCACAATGAACTTTGCATCACCAGGGTCTTGCTTCAAAAAAATACTCCCTTGACTAAGAAGCCAGTGTCTCTGAATCATATTGAATGCATAGTAAGTAAATCTAGGATGTCTTCAAAACCTGTACATCCATTTTCAGCATACTCGGCATACTCGGCAAATTTTATTAGATGCTTTATTTTCTGTCCCAGAGTTATATCCCGGATTAAAGCTGTGTTAGAGGGTCCCTTTACTATCTGGAAAAAGGGCAGGAAATGCCATTGTTGCTAGAGGTTCTACCATAAATTCATTAAGAGCACTTGTGTTTCTATGTGGCCAATTAAATTTATGTTTTTGCAACAACTCATCTGTAATAAGTTGCTTCTGAGGCCTGAGGATTGAGTATTGTGCTGCTCAATTCTGTCTTTTCATTGAATGGTATTTCATCAACATCTAGTGGACCTCTGTTTGGATCTATTTCACCATTTTTACTGTTCTCAGGACAAAAAATCTGATGAAGGTTTTCTGGTATCCCTTCTGATGGCAAAGAAGCCAAGCTGTCATAATCTATAGTGACGTCTTTATACGCAGGGTTATGCTGAACTAACCAGTGCAGTGCAGAACTCACTTTTTCACGTCTGACTGTGACATTTTATGATCGAAGTATTGTCTTTGCCTTTGACAGATACTATTATCACAGACAGCTCCCTTGGGTAACTGCTGGATATCTTGTGGAAAGTTAATACAATGACCTTTGTATGCCTTTTGTCCTCCTGGCTTTGCATAAACAGATATGACTGGAAAAACACGTGCTAGAAGCACTTCTTCTAATTGTGTGAGACCTTGCAATTCTTTTGGTACCGGTTAAGGTGTCATATTATTCTGAGCTGAGAATGTTTTTGTATGGTTTTTATCACGCAGACACCTTTAACAGACATATGAAGAGTCCTTTTAATTTTTTTTCTAATAAGGGCCATGCCTCATGGCATGTATGGCATTTAGAAATTTTGAATTTAATGGCATCATGAAAATCTTGCAGGTTTTTATGGCCCATTTCTGTGTGTGAATTGGCCCATTCGTTTGACTGTTAAACTGAGACAAATATATTCGTTATCGGGGGAATAATGAATTGTTTTACGAGCTTAAAAGCTTCTTTCGCTACTTGTATTCCTTCATGTACTTGGCTCTCTTTTCTTTAATTGATTGCTCATGTCTCATCAGCATTGCACTTCCTTTTCTTCGAGTATTTCTTCATACAAACATTTTGTTTTTCTTGTCTAACAAGTTTTTCATTCTCTGATTGAATACTTTTCTACATTCTTTTATATTTCTGCATGTAGGCACTTTTTTGTCATCTTGTTTTGCAAATTGCCTTTTCTTAGTTTCAATATTTCTCCTTCGGCTTTCAATATTCCCGCATATATGCACTTTGGTTTGCTTGTCTAGCGAGTTTCTCTTTCTCAGTTTCATTTTTTTTCTTTTCATCTTGTATTCGTTTATATATACATTGCGATTTTCTTTTCTCAAGAGTTTTTATGTCTCTTTAGATTCCTTTGTGTATATTTTGGTTTTGTGTCTCGCTTGGTGTATGAATTCACAGGAAGTGTGGATGTATTATTTACTACTTCTAACACAGAGTGCCCTGGTATGCACACATATGAGCTCTCACTGTCTTGCGTATAATCTAGTGAAAGAAGGCTTGACTTTTTATAGATAGCAAAAGTACCATCCATTGGCATGGGCACTCAACAAATCCTGAAAAGTAGCTGGACTGCTTTACACAAATCGCCATAATATAACCAATGTGTGCGAGTGTTTATAGAGGGTGGTAAAGGGGGGGAGGGGGTTGATCACGTCATGTTCACGGGAAATAAAATGGCCGTTTCACATTTCACGGAGATTAGAATGGGGATTTCACGTTTCACGAGAAAAAAAATTTCCCAGACAGTGTACGTTTTTAATGTCGGGGGGGGGGGGAAGGGGGTGGGCTGGAGTAATTTTGCAATAGTCCTCCACTTATGTCTTGAAAATAAAACATGACCATTCACTTATAGTCAGAGTAAAAAGGATGTCCTCCCCCAGAAAACGTTGTAAGTTCCCACGTTTTGCCTATTTTCCATTGTTTTCGAAAATTCATTTTTTCGAAACCACAGTAAAAGAAACTCACGAACCTATAACGAGATGTTTTAACTGAAAGTAGTAATACTGTTTGATAAATGCCTGCCTTTACTGTGCATGGTATTGTATGTGAGAATACTGTCAATACTGATATATCAAAACGCATATTCCATGCACCTGTGTTGACTGAGCACATACGCCTATACGGTAAGGTCGAGAGAAAAAAAAAGATGGCCCTCCCTTAGAATTAAGAAATAAATGGATGACCCTTCCCCTAACGTTGATATTTTTTCGGCGACCCTCCCCCAAATTACTCCAGCCCAACCTCCCACATGATAAAACACATAATCCCTTACTTTGGTCAGAAGAAGAATTACAGTCAAAGCACTGCCTTGTCTGGTGTCCTTTTTAAGATAAAAAACTAGTAAGCAGTACACAGCAACAGCTCTTGTCAACGTTTTTACTTGATTCGACTGGTTTCGTCTGATCACACAGACTTCACCAGGGATTGTAACAAGAATGATGAAAGAACTTAGGAGCGGATGTCTGTAAATATCGACCAGAGCTGGGAATTATAAAAATTTCGGGAAATCCGAAAAACATTCTGTGGACTACCCTAGGTATTTTAGCTTTTAGGTACTAAACTTGCCTCGCTAAATATATGTGAACATGTACTGGGACATGTTCTTATCACTCAAAGCCAATAGTTCACAATCTACACCAAATATCTATTCTGCTTAGTATATAATCAGGTGCACGATATGTTTGTTTGTACCTTTTGTCCTTGTTCGTCTTCATTTCTGCAAAAAGATCCAAAAACTAGAGCGAAATCCCCGCACGCTCGACGTGTCACGCGTCTCGTGAAACAGCTGTTGCATGAGTCGAGATTGTGCTGTCCGTATCATGAAACGCAGGGAGATCCGGCTACTTCAGTTTTATTTCCGGGTTGTGAAAAAAATTCGATCACTGATCTACACGTTATAGTTGCGCCAATGGAATGAGTTGAAGCTCAAATTTTCATACGTTGCCGTTGTACCATGATTACAGATTCCTGGTCCTCGAACGTGTCAAACAATCCACTGGTGCAATGTAAATAATTTGTTGTTTTTGTTTGTTTTAGTGAAGCACTTTTTTATTTGTCCTGATTGTCTATCAGATGAGGAGATAACCTAATACGTTGTGTAATACTTTTTCAACACCTCATTATATAAAGCATGTGCACAAATAACAACGTCCCAATACAGTCTAATCTTGTGCTTGCGGCATCCATTTTGGTAGCGTAGTTTCGTGGTATATAGTTTTCTCTAGCTTTGAAAATAAGAAAGCTTCATTGGCAGCTAGAACACATCTGCTCGCTAATGTGGACGATACAGCATGCGAATATGTAGCGTTGGTTGGGGGAAAGTGCGGTTCAAGTAGCAAATACCCGGGCACACTGAGTACGTCCGTATCAGAGACGCAACCGGTCAATTGAGCTCCACTTCACAGACACCCTACAAGTCAGTATTGCTAACTATAGTTTGAAGACGGAAGTAGAGCAGATATTAGCGAGAGTTGGTAAGGTTGATACACACCTTATTTTTACTCTCGTATTTAATAAGCTGTACTAATGTGTTGTGCACGCGCGCACCGGAGTTGCAAGGCAGGTAAAAATAAGTAGGTTTACCTATTGCCTCATATCTTGATTTATTAATCAACGGGTGTCAAAGTCAAGCTAGAGCTAATGTGTAACACTCTACGTGCGATTTCCTTGCTCTCGGTCTGATATTTTTGGTATTTTATCAAGTGAAAGAGCAATCAGGAATTATAAAGTGATTGCTGATTGGCCAAGATAAGGAAAATCCATGCACATTCCCCGAGAAATTCAGCTTTATTTTATTTTTATTTTTTGCAATCTTCCTCTGAAATAATTAATGGCCAACTCCCACAGCATACTGAGATGAAGATATACGATTTAGGATTGAAGAAAAATATTTTACCCGACCCGGTTTTATGCTTTCTTCAGTTACATACCCAAGTTCTACACAACATACAACCGGAACTTAGTTCTGAAAAAAAAAATCAACTTTTAGGCTAAAGGGGCTGATATTCTGTATTCTGAGAGCTGTTCACGAAGATTATTTTGCTGTTTAAGAATAAGGGACTTCGTATTTCTACGGTAGTCCCCGGTAAGACAAGGTAGCCTGCGAATAAAAATAGATCTGATAACATGCTGAGGGAACCAGCACACTTTGCACTCATTCCCAAAGGAGCTGGAAATAAAACAAGGCTGGATCCTTGAGCATGTCTTGAGGATTGTAAATAAACTTGGGACTGAAAAGATATCGTGTGATATAACATTTTGCCCATAAATTTTACCTTTACTTCCTTTGCTGGCAAAACCCGTGCTATGAACGATCACCTATCAAAGCAAATAAGCATCTGCTCCCCTCTATGATGAAAAAAAAAAAAAAAAAAATCTCCCTTTGGAATGTATTTTGCTATTGTCTCTCGCGTCTTGGGATGCGAAGGCGTACATCGACTGCACAGGAAAGAAGATAAGTGTTACCCTTGTCCCTAAGCGCTAACCGATTCTTGCAATATTTCCTCAGTCGGGCAATGAATATACCCATGCGCTCCTGATATACCTAAATTGCAGTTCCCATTATGTTTATTAGCATTTTTATTCCAGGTATATTTTAATTTCATGACTCGAGCTTTGAAATGTCGATTTGCCTGAAGCACCGCCAGGATTCTGGTATCGGATGGCGCTGTCGGCAAAAGTTACAGTTCGAATTAGTGCTACGAGTCAGGGCGTGGTTTACTTTCCTACCGTGACGTCATCAAATTCTAAATGAAAATAGCAAGGTTTTCTGAGTTTTTATTTACATCAGGTTACAAATAATTATTTTCTCGAGTTTCCAGTTCCTTAACGTCTTAAGTTTTTAAAGAACGGAAATTTTCATGGTGCGTGACCAAGATAGGTCAGCTGTATGGCTGAAAAATAGTTTTCCCTTACGATTTTGAGCAGTTAAAACATTTCAAGAATTCGAATATGTATATGTATAGTAGCTCAGAAACAAAAAGAAAACCCCTTTATCGCATAAGTTAATGTACACTGTACTGGTTGATTTTGGGTACCTTACTTGTACATGTACTTACTTCAGTGTATATGGCCTCTGCATACAATTACAAAGCTCTTTAAAGTTGCCTGAAAATTAAAAGTTTAGGCAGATAACTCAGAAACGGTGTGCCACACAGATCTGAGGCTTGTGAAATTTCTCATTTTGCTAGTCTTTTGTCGCATCTCATTTTCTTGGCTTCTTTCATGGAACGGTTTCGGAATTTATTCTTGTACGCCGGGTTTTTTGCGGGACGGTGAAAACGATCTATAAAGACTACTGTACTGCAAGGAAAAAGGCATCAGACAAGTGAGCAGGGGAAGTCTGCCGAGTTCAGGTTATCAGTGTTCTATTGTGATTTGCATTTTTTTTTCAATCTAGAATTTATTTTTTCCTAACAAGCTGATGTAGACGAAGTGCCTGTGTCCCGGGTCCTGGTTTCGATCTCCGTTCAGCTGTCCGTTTGTTATGTTATGCAACACAATCTCGAATCACGCAACAGCACCTCCACAAGATTCGTGATACGTCGATTTTCGCTGGTAGTATTTGCGGAAATGAGGACGAACAAGGACAGAAGGTTCAAACAAACATGTCGTACACCTGATTATATACTACACAGGATAGATATTTGGTGTAGATTTTGAACTATTGGCTTTGAGTGATAAGAACTTGGCCCAGTGCATGTTCACATTTATTTGGCGAGGCAAGTTTAGTACCTAAAAGCTTAGCCTCCCACGCAGTCGTTTGTAGGGGACTCGTATTTCACCTCCTCCCCACTATTTCTTCTCTCCAAAATGAACTAACGATTGCAATTTTCTTCCACTCTTGTCTATAAATTGATGCAAGAAAGCTAAATGAATATTTTGAACTTAGCGGTCAGCTATTGAGCAGATGGCACGCGTTTAGAAACTTTTCATTGCAACAACACTATGATTAGATTAGTTCTCTTCAGGAATCAATTTAAGGACTAAAATGGAAAAAGCTTAGAGCCTTAAGGAAGGCAAAAACTAACCGTATGAGAGACTACGGTACTACTTGTCGTTAAAGCCCAGATTTTCTTTCTCTAATGTGTATGCACGCTGCAGAGTTTCTTGTTTGCGTGTTCGTTTCGTTATAGACTCAGTGAAAGAAGCTCCTTCTTATGTCTTATGAAAAGAGTCCAGAAGAGAGTCTAGCACAACGAGCCGTGAATTCTTCATCGCAATACTTGGCAAAATTATTGTTTTATAATTTTCTTTATAATAAAAATCACTCTCGTGCTAAGATATATTTGAAGAAAAGTTCACCATCCGATGCATGAGGAATAGTCTACGTACTTCGGGGAATTAGCTCAAGTGGCAGAGCGCCCGCTTCGCACGCGTGAGGTACCGGGATCGATACCCGGATTCTCCACAAGACTCTATTTTACTCTCTAGAATTAACTAACGATTTCAATTACTGAGCAGATGGCAGGCCAGAAACTTTTCATAGCAACTAAGTTAGGGACTAACTTATAATTGATAGAAGGAATAAAAAGGAAAATATTCTTAGCCTTACGGAAGACAAAAGTAACGTCTCCGGGTGGGCTTGAACCAAAAACCTTTAGGTTAACAGCCTAACGCGCTAACCGATTGCGCCACGGAGACTGTCTTTAGGGGTAATTTACCTCTGTTCTGTTTCTTTGGAGAGTTTTTTCACTCTTGTCGGTATACGTTTATCTTAGTAAGAATAGTATAATATATATATTTAACCAAGCCTAAAAGCGGAGCTCCAAAAGCATTCTTTTTCTACTGGCATTTACATATAGTCTGCTTGTCATATCACCCATCTGACCTCACTCAAGCTATAGACCCAATGCTGTAGAAAATAGTATGGAAAGGTGATCTGAGCCAGTGGCACAGTGGATTTGGACCCCACGTGGATTTGCACCCTCCAGTCCAGATCTGCTTGTGGATCAGATTTGGACCCCCTAGTCCAGAACTGCTAGCAGATATGAATCCCCTTTTACGAATTTGGACCCCCACCCCTCCTAAAAAC
This sequence comes from Pachyseris speciosa, assembly GCA_016490735.1. Lineage (NCBI taxonomy): Eukaryota > Metazoa > Cnidaria > Anthozoa > Scleractinia > Pachyseridae > Pachyseris > Pachyseris speciosa. Next base: position 59,986 of record JAEMWC010001700.1, on the reverse strand, counting down.
AAGCGTTCTATTGAGTAAGGTAATAAAAATTCCTTTCCAAACTGAGTTTGGAGATGTTAAAAAAGCAAAATAAAAATATTGAGGTAGGTTTTTTTAAAAATAATCTTTAATACCTTGTGTAAAAAAGAACCTGCAAAGCTAGTTTTCATCTATAAATTTTTAAAACAAAACATTTCTTAACATCTTAGAGCAATACCTAAGGACAGGTCTGTTTCCCCGTTCAACTGTAGGCAACTTAGTTACATACTTAGCTACTTAGGTATGGTTTAGAGCCACTAGAAATTGGTGGAGAAGCCTGGTGATTGCTCCTTGGAATCAGTATCACATCAGATATATAGTGATTCAGATCATCACTTCATAATGAATGCAATTTCAATTATCCACAGCCTCCCATGAGACATTCAGAAATCGGAAATTGTGTATCCTCTGGATATATGTATGCCTCACAAAAATTATGAAAGAAAGATACATGGAAATCAATAAAAATATTTAGATGCCATGAATTAAGACCAAGATATTTATTTTGATCAATTACTTCTTGACGTTACTATCACAAAAAAAAAACTGCTTGCTAACATTAAGCTCATCACTCAATGCACCTACAGTGTTTTCAAAAAGAAATACAGCTGCTCTTAGCTTCTGGCCAGTTAAGTGCAAGACCAAACAACTTGATAATAATATATTGGGCATTTGGTTGATACCACTATCAAGGTGATTCATCAAAGCAAAAGTACTGGAAATCCGTTAGCCATCTTAACTTGATCTTAACATACTTCATCAAACATCAGAGATTCCATTAAACATTAATGCCAAATGTCATCCAAACATCCCACAAGATTGGTGTGACCAGCTACTAATAAAATTAATTGAAAGACTGTATGCAGGAGGAGGAAGTCCAAAGGATGTGTACATTGATGAGAAAGAGCTTACTTTAAGTTTAATTTTAAGTTTTAAGTTTAATAATACTTTGTCATGTGAATACAACTAAGTTGATACAAAACAAAAAAGTGCATGACTGGAGAATAATTGGGAGAAACTAAATTCCCATACAAAGAATATTATCTAATATTACACATTCTAAAAACTAAGAGGTGAAATTTAAACGTGGCCCAAAGCTAACCTAATCAAATTAAATCAAATACTTGTCTCTTACAAGTCACCCCTGATTTGAGATTGAGACTAAAAATCATGAAGTAATCCAAAGCAAACCTAATTAAATTACATACTTGTCACTCACAAGCTACATCTGATTTAAAATTGACACCAATAATGTAATAGATAGGACTTAAAACTGCTTAAAGAAGGTGCATGCATGATGTTCGATGGACCACCATTCCAGTCTGTTATGTAGCGATTAAAAAAAGAAAAGCTGAAGGCCATATATATATTTAGCCATGCCAAGCCTAGAATCGGAGCTGCACACTCTCACCGAGCAACTTCGCAAGAGTTTATTTGGGCCAGTTTAATTTGTGTCCAAAACAATTGAGCAGCAGCAGGGAAAACGAAGAGTTTTCGATAGTAAACGTTTGCAAAAAAGAAAAAAAAAACGACGGACATTCTTGAGTCTAACTACTTTGAGATGAAAGCGTAAAGGGATTCAAAGCGGATCAAAAAAACAAAACAAAACAAAACAAAAACACTGCAAGCGAACAAAGTACGATGCCGGCGAGTGTTTGCTCGAAGAAGGAGAAGGTGGAGAAATTAAACAAGACTAGCTAGTAATTAAAATAGCTTAAAATGATAAAGCTAGGAAAATCGGTATTTATTTTGACATAAATGCCCCTAGAAAAAAAAAATAAAGGGTACAAACTCTTTGTTTACACCAGTCAACAGGAATTGACCGCGGTTCAGAAACAATATAACAACAAACATAAGACTTATTACAAGAAAACAAAGCACAATATGAATAATATTTCTTCGAAGATTCTTGGAGAAGGTGCAGAAATCTTGTATTAAGCTAGAAAATTTCCTTAGCAGATTTGACATAAATGTCCGTAGAAAAGACAAAAAAGAGGTCCGTACCTGATCGTTTAGAGCAGTCAACAGGAATCACTGAGACAGCAATCACTCGGAATGCGACAGAGCTGAATAATAGAGCCATTTCCCACAAAATCTTTCCTTGGCTTACACAAAACACTTAAGTGCTTTGATGGTTTTACTGTTACTTCCCATGTCTTCCGAAGAACCTTCTTCAATTAATGATTCTCAGTGGCAAAACATCATCCAGATAACGAAGAAAGCGCTTGCCAAACCAAACGAGCATTTCTCTCGCAGACCCGTCCACTTTAAAATTTATCAAAACCAGCCAGCCAGTCAACCCATTTCGCTGTTTTTAACATCCAAACGCTGATTCTTACCGGTTCAAACAAACGACATGTTTAAAGACGGCGAAACTTAATTGTTGTTTACAGGCTGCTTTCGACGAAGATCTCTTAAAGACTTGACGAAGTGAAGCGCGCTGGGTTTTGACTGTTTTGGCAGCATTT
>JAEMWC010001700.1:45000-52500 GCA_016490735.1 Pachyseris speciosa | reverse complement strand
ATCGGAGATTAGGGTACTACATGTTGTAGAAGCTCAAATTTTCTTTCACTAAAGTGTATGCACACTGCAAAGTGTCTTGTTTGCATGCATGAAAGCTTAAGAGCGACTTGCTGTACCGGTCACCTATACCTATGCAAGATAGAAAAAATCGATTTTCTGAAAATTTGTCAGGAAGAAGGTTTTTACTAACTTGTTTTTAAAACTGTAACTTTGAGGCTGTTTGGATTTTTATTTTCTTCTCCAGACGGCATTTTGTATTTTGCCCCTAAAAGAGCCAAACTCGGCCCTGAAATTACCCTTTTTGCGAACGCTAGCAAACCAAATTATTGCGCGTAGCTGGAAAAGCTAACCCATGTTATTAAAATATAATGTTTTAGTACTTATTTCGTGTTGTCAGATCCACATTTAATACGAACCTGAATTTTTAACAAATTTTCAAAATTATACGCTACGGTGATGTCGCGTCACATCCAAATTTAGGTCAAATTCATGGACCAAAAAGTCAATCTGGTACATGGATTTACCTCCCAAAACTATTTTTCTGGATAAACATATCACTTCATTTTACTTTTTATCGCAAATCTAGCTTGGGTAAATAAAACGCAAAAATTTGACAGCGTCTTGAAACTAGGCACTTGAGCTAATCGCTTTACACTTTGACCTTTCACGCTGCGATTATTATCTCGAACATTGACCCTGAAATGTTCGCCTGTGGGTCTTAATTCCGGTGAAATAGTTGTTTTAAGCCTCCAGATATCAGCTATTGTAATGTAAATACAGTTTCTAGCCGCAAACGAGTATATTTAGCAAAGGCTTATTTTGAATGGCCTAAACATTTGGCGGTTAGCGAGCACAGACAATGCACGCAACAAAATGTCGCTTTATAAATCGTTATCAAGAAAAATCTTTAGGAAAACTAGAAGAATAAATAGTTGAATAACTACTTGGAGTTATTTCTTACCTTAATCTCGCCTATCTTGATAAGAAATGGTAACATTGCTGCTGACGTCTTTAAGGTACTTTTCGTGGCGTGACGAAGCACTCGGATTACATATTAACCATTGACACAGGATTCCCAAGCTAATGGATGATTCGATTCGTTTTGTTTCGGTTATCGTCAGTCGGTGTCGGTATTACAATTACACTTTCACAACCTCCGTGTTGACCCGCTAATTCTGTTAAGGACTATTATAATAGTTCCTAGTGGCTGATGAATCCCCGCTAGACAGTTCCGCCTCCTGAAAGCTACACATGGGTGAGATATTTATTATTTCGGGGTGTAACATTTACACATGGTTCTTACCAGGAGCTTATTGCTATTGCTCCTACACATACCGATTATATTAATTGTAGTAGACCTGGTAATGAACGTTCTAGAATACTTCGATTTTGGGCACAAATTATTATACTCAAAACAAAACAAAACAAAAAATAAAATAATTATATGAAATAATAGTTTCAGTTCCTTTGGTAAATTCTTCCAAATTCCCCCACCCCACGCCCCTGTTCCGCGGCTAAAGTTCTGCAAAATACCTATAAAAACACCTATTAAGGTATTTCTGTCTCATTTTACATGATGAATGTAAAACCTATTAAGACAACACGTTCTGCTCTCTTTCATTTGCGAAGACAGTTCCTTGTCTAAACTGTTGAGACTCTTGTGACCGACCTGTTCATCATACTAAATACTAAAAGTGAGTAAAACATGAGCCCTTCGTTATTCTCTGAAAAATATGTTAAGTGGGGTATTGGGTGGAAAGAATTGATTAGCCTGCGTTGCAGGCATAAACGGGGAAGGGAGGTGGAGGGGAAGCGAAAACCCGTGTCCCTTCCTGAGCTTCCATCAGCGCAAGCCCCCACCTCCCCCCACACCCCACTGCCCAGTTTTACGCGTGCTCCGCAGGCTAGAAATTAGGAGGCCAGTGGGGGGCCGTTCTCATTAGATGTTACTCTCTCAGCTCGGCCAGGTTCAGATCGTTTCATTTGCGAATTATTATCTCGCCCCATACTCCACGAGCTAGTGAGATGTTCCTTTGCCACTGATACGAAATGGGTGCATGTGGTCTACATTTTTCCATTTCTGTCTTACTCATTACAATCGCAAGCTGAAACAAGTCCACTTAAAGCAGCTATGTGTTCTGCCTTGCGTTTGTTATTAAAACCGCCTTCCGTTGCTAAGTCAAAGTAGTTGCCAATACAATACAAAGCATAGCAATGTTGAGCTGCTTCAGCCGTTTTTCTTTGTACAGGGCACAGGTGTCTAGGTTCCGGGGGGGTACTCTCAGAAAAAATTGGGTGGGGGTGTGCGGCCCGCTTCCTGATACCCTTTCCCTATTTCAGACGAAAATCTGCGATTTTCCCTACCCTATTTCAGACCTGAAAAAAAAATTGATACCCTATTTCAAACCTATTTCACGTACACAGTTGGCATAAACATAATTAAAATACAAAAAAGAAGGGCTTTTGTTGATGGTTTTATCGACTAAAGATGGAGAAGTAGCTTTTTCTAAAAAACATACCGAATTCAAGACTAGAGTGTACAAACCATATCCTATTTCAGACCAAAATGGTCAAAATTGATACCCTATTTCAGACCGAAACGGCTACAAAACCATACCCTTTGGGGCCGCACATACGTATATCCCCCCTCCAGGGTCTAGGTTGTCATATACAATTGGATACAGCAATTGTACTTCTTGAAGTATGGTATTTGCTGCTGCTCTTCTGCCACCGTGATATCTGGCACTGAAAGATCACCTTGATCATAACGACATTTCGCCGCCATTCTAGAAGAAAAAAAGAAGACTGCACTTGCTGCGTGGCGAGATACTCGTCTCTGTTGAACAGCATCAAGACATCCATCTTCTTGGCAAATCTCATGTCTCGGGCTACATTAATGGATCCTCTTTTTGGCCGGCTGCCTGGCCAAGGTTAAATTTTTCCTCCCCAGTATTTCTTCTGGGTATCACTGAATCGAGTGAACTTTTTGGTTGTCTTCGAGGCCCACCCTCGGGTAAAGTGTTGGCGCTTACTTAGATGTCTCCTTGTTCAAGCACTGTCAAGACTGCTTCACTCGACCATCGACTAAAAGGGCCTGGTATTTCTTTTTAGCCAAGTCCAACAGAGTGCATCTCTCATGCAACATCTTGTACTAACCCAAACAATAGGTGCTTTTCCAAACCGGAATGCCTCTGGTACATTTCGACACATCCTTCATTTGGGTACATAAGGAGGGGGGGAGCAGGGATGGCGCAGTGGTGAGAGCACTCGCCTTCCACCAATGTGGCCCGGGTTCGATTCCCGTACTCGACGTCATATGTGGGTTGAGTTTGTTGTCGGTTCTCTTCTCTGCTCCGAGAGGTTTTTCTCCGGGTTCTCCGGTTTTCCCCTCTCCACAAAAAAACCAACATTTCCAAATTCCAATTTCATCTGCTTGTAAAGCGCATTTGATCATATACACATGGAAAATGCGCTATATAAGTTCTAAATTATTATTATTATTATTATTATTATATTATTATTAAGGAGTTCACTTGAGAACTTCTCCCCACAAGTGTGGCAAAACCACATGAAGCCATTAAATTAAAATTTTAACTTTAATATAAACGCAGGATTCTCCGGTTACGTATGTTGAATACAAGTAAAACCAAATCCGACGTTAATTTGAAAGGCGAAAGGATACAACGCTTTTTACAAGAAAATATTAATCGCGCTGAAAACAAGACAGCTCCAAAACACGTGCACCGCAATTCTGCGAGATTTGATACCAGGAAGTGCACACCCGTTATCCCGAGACAATGAGCTTGTTGAAAGAAAAAAAAAACAGCAACAAAACAATCAATTGCAAAAAACAGACAACCAAACAAATAGTAAGAATTTGGACGCTCTCACGTGACCTTAGCATTCCTGTGACCGTGGTTTTGTTTGTAGCCTGGCCGCTGAGAATGTTTCGAACAAGCTATGAAGACGCAGCCATGTTACCATTTCTTATCAAGATAGGCGAGATTAAGGTAAGAAATAACTCCAAGTATTTATTTTTTGCTACACCCAGAAATAATAAATATCTCACCCATGTGTAGCTTTCAGGAGGCGGAACTGTCTAGCGGGGATTCATCAGCCACTAGGAACTATTATAATAGTCCTTAACAGAATTAGCGGGTCAACACGGAGGTTGTGAAAGTGTAATTGTAATACCGACACCGACTGACGATAACCGAAACAAAACGAATCGAATCATCCATTAGCTTGGGAATCCTGTGTCAATGGTTAATATGTAATCCGAGTGCTTCGTCACGCCACGAAAAGTACCTTAAAGACGGCAGCAGCAATGTTACCATTTCTTATCAAGATAGGCGAGATTAAGGTAAGAAATAACTCCAAGTAGTTATTCAACTATTTATTCTTCTAGTTTTCCTAAAGATTTTTCTTGATAACGATTTATAAAGCGACATTTTGTTGCGTGCATTGTCTGTGCTCGCGAACCGCCAAATGTTTAGGCCATTCAAAATAAGCCTTTGCTAAATATACTCGTTTGCGGCTAGAAACTGTATTTACATTACAATAGCTGATATCTGGAGGCTTAAAACAACTATTTCACCGGAATTAAGACCCACAGGCGAACATTTCAGGGTCAATGTTCGAGATAATAATCGCAGCGTGAAAGGTCAAAGTGTAAAGCGATTAGCTCAAGTGCCTAGTTTCAAGACGCTGTCAAATTTTTGCGTTTTATTTACCCAAGCTAGATTTGCGATAAAAAGTAAAATGAAGTGATATGTTTATCCAGAAAAATAGTTTTGGGAGGTAAATCCATGTACCAGATTGACTTTTTGGTCCATGAATTTGACCTAAATTTGGATGTGACGCGACATCACCGTAGCGTATAATCAGTTTTGAAAATTTGTTAAAAATTCAGGTTCGTATTAAATGTGGATCTGACAACACGAAATAAGTACTAAAACATTATATTTTAATAACATGGGTTAGCTTTTCCAGCTACGCGCAATAATTTGGTTTGCTAGCGTTCGCAAAAAGGGTAATTTCAGGGCCGAGTTTGGCTCTTTTAGGGGCAAAATACAAAATGCCGTCTGGAGAAGAAAATAAAAATCCAAACAGCCTCAAAGTTACAGTTTTAAAACAAGTTAGTAAAAACCTTCCTGACAAATTTTCAGAAAATCGATTTTTTCTATCTTGCATAGGTATAGGTGACCGGTAGAGCAAGTCGCTCTTAAAGCTTGTGGGATGTGGCTGGAGTGACAAGGATACTTAAAAAATTAACTGGTGATCAAGTAAGCTGAAGCCAATCTTAGGGCGCTATGGCCACAAGGTAGCTGGCATTAGCCCTTACCAAAGGAAAGATTGAGCCCAAACATTAGCAGCCATGGACAGCTGTTTCGGCCTTATTAGGTCTCATCAGCATGGCTGCTAATGCTTGTGAAGTATCCTTGTTCCCATGCATGTTCGTTTCCTTTATAACACATTCAAGTGAAAGAAGATCTTTCTTATGTCTTTTGAAAAGAGTCTAGAAGAGAGGCCAGCACAACAGGCCGAGAATTCTTCATTGTAGTACATGGCACAGTTATTATTTTATAACCTTCTTTATAAAAAATAAAACATCACTCTTGTGCTAAGATGTTTTCGGAGAAAAGATCACCATCCCTTGCATGAGGACAGCTCTCGAGAAAGTTGTCTACGTACTTCGGGGAATTAGCTCAAGTGGTAGAGCGCCCGCTTCGCATGCGGGAGGTACCGGGATCGATACCCGCATTCTCCACAACACTTTGTTTTGCTCTCCAAAAAAACGATTGCAATTTTCATCCACTTTTGTCTATGAATTGATGCAATAAAGGTAATGAAAATTTGAAAGTGACGTTCAATGTTTGCACTTAGCGGTCAGCTATTGACCAGATGACAGGCCAGTTAGAATCTTTTCATAGCAACAACATTATGATTAGGTTAGTTCTCTTCAGCATATTGAAGCGACTAAAGTATAGATAATAGAAGGACTAAAAGAAAAATATTTTGCGCCTTACGGAAGGAAAAAGTAACGTCCCCGGGTGGGCTTGAACCACCAACCTTTCGGTTAACAGCCGAACGCGCTAACCGATTGCGCCACGGAGACTGTCTTGTGGGAAGATTTACCTCTATTCTGTTTCTTTGGAGAGTTTTTTTCACTCTTGTCGGTATACGTCTATCTTAGTAAGAAGTTTATTTTATAGTATGGCGGGATATCAGTTTTCGAGGCAGGCAGGGGTTTACCGATTGCGCCACGGAGACTGTCTTTTGGGGAAATTAATCGCTGTTTTGTTTCCTAGGAGACTTTTTACAATTTTTTCGGTATACATCTATCCAGAAACCTATTACTGTTGAAACGTGCAACGCGCGTTCACAGCTTCCGAATATTCAGTGCTAAGTACCATATTTGGAACCCTCTCGCGAACAAACGCAGCGCGGTCAACAATGTAGCAAATTTCGCACCTTCCCAAAAATCTCCACCTCTGTTTTTCCTCCGAGTGTTTCACCGAACTTTTTCACTCTAGTTTTGGACAGCTTTTTTGGGCTTTTCTGTTTTCCTTTTCGTCTCACCGACGTGTCCGCCATTTTTAATTTCGCGCGGGAACAATGGTGGAATTGCGTCACGGTCTTCTTGCGAACTGATTGGTTGAATGTTTGTCTCTTGATATTCCAAATATGGTACTTAGCAAACTGAGCACACAAAGGGCAGTTACAGGTTTCAACCCTTATGGGTTTCTGATCTATCTTGGTAAGAAGTTTAGTTTTTAGTATGGCGGTATATCAGTTTGCGACTCACGCTGGGGTTTATCGTTCTTCTAAGGAGAGTGAAAGTTGAGAAAAAAGAGGAAAAATGTTCCATGATCAATATTGACCCTGGGGAATTTTCGGTCATATGCGGCCAAAAAGTTTCTTCTCATTAGGGTTTTATGTCAGCATATTCAAACTTTGCAGCAAGACAAAACACTTTCTTTTCTACAACTTGTCTGATTTGGATTTTTGAATCTGATCATTTTTGGAGTTGAAATGACGTCATCAATTTGGGGAAAGTAACGCCCCCTGCTGGGCTTGAACCAGCAGCCTTTCGGGTAACAGCCGAACCTCTGTTCCGTTTTTTTTGGAGAGTTTTTTTCAATTTCTTCTGTATATATTTACCTTAGTAAGCAGTTTAATTTATAGTATGGCGGGATATCAATTTGCCAGGCACGTTGCGTTTATCGTTGTTCGTTGTAGAGTGAAAGTAGAAGAGCAAATAGCAGGCCTGTTAGAAACTTTTCTTATGCATAGCAACAGCATTATGATTAGGTTAGTTCTCTTCAGCATATGAGAGCGACTAAATTATAATTAATAGAAGGACTGAAAAAGTAAATATTCTGAGCCTTACGGAAGGCAGAAGTAACCTCTCCGGGTGTGTTTTACCACATTTCGGTTAACAGTCGAACGCGCCAACCGATTGGGTCACGGATAGTGTCTTCAGTGGGAAATTTACCT
>JAEMWC010001700.1:0-40000 GCA_016490735.1 Pachyseris speciosa | reverse complement strand
ATAATAACAACAATAACAATAACAATAACAATAACAATAACAACAACAACAACAACAATAATAATAATAATAATAATAATAATAATAATAAGAACAACATTTTGGCCAGTTTATAAAGTTTACCGGAGGAAACAGGAAAACTGGTTGACAAAGTTGTTGTTTTTGTCTAATCTGTAAATCAGCTTCGTATTTTTTTTCATTAGTGCGATACTGTTTTTAAAATTAGTTCGTACTCCTAAAATAGAATAAAATCTAGATACATTGTGAAATGATTACTTTTAAATGTTCCCAAAGCCCGATTAGTGGATATTTTAGTGTTTGAGGAATGTTTTTCCCCCAGAATCTGCTGCATTTCTGTCTCCGACAAAGTTGGAAAACGCTCCCGGTCCGGCTGTGTTTCATTGTTACATAACGTTTGTTGTTGTGTCAAAAGTGACTCTAAACCGACTAAAAATCCAAGTTTCGACCGTAGCTTGGAGAAAATTTTTTTTAATTTACCGAATTATTCAAAATTTCTCTGCGGGAAGGAAATTTGCACACGTCAGTTTATATACGCAAGGCCTCGCGTGTATAACTATATATACGCACGCTCGCGCTAGTGAATTCAATTGAACGAATTTCATGGCTATGTTATAAAGCTCCGCTTTTAATTGTCAAGTTTTTAGTTGCCCAGGCCACCCATTTATAACAGCTTCAGCTGACAGGCTTATCCTGGCTTGAAGCAGCAGCAGCAGAAGCAGAAGCAGCAGCAGCAGCAGCAGCAGCGGCAGCAGTAGTAGTAGTAGCAGTAGCAGTAGCAGTAGCAGTAGCAGTAGCAGTAGCAGTAGCAGTAGCAGTAGCAGTAGCAGCAGTAGCAGCAGTAGTAGTAGTAGTAGTAGTAGTAGTAGTAGTAGTAGTAGTAGCTGTAGTAATATAGTAGTAGTAGTAGTAGTAGTAGTAGTAGTAGTAGTAGTAGTAGTAGTAGTAGTAGTAGTAGTAGTAGTAGTAGTAGTAGTAGTAGTACTAGTAGCAGCAGCACCACTAGTCTACGTACTTCGGGAAATTAGCTCAAGTGGTAGAGCGCCCGCTTCGCATGCGGGAGGTACCGGGATCGATACCCGGATTCTCCACAAGACTGTTTTTTACTCTCCAAAATGAACTAACAATTGTAATTTTAATTTCATCCAATCTTGTCTATAAATTGATGCAAGAAAGCTAAATCAATATTTTAAACTGGCGTTTCAACGTTTGAACTTAGCGGCCAGGTATAGAGCAGATGGCAGGCCAGTTAGAAACTCTTCATAGCAACAACATTATGATTAGGTTAGTTGTCTTTAGGATATTAGAACGACTATATTAGAATTAATTTAATGACTAAATACCTTGAGCCTTAAGGAAGTCAAACACTACCCGCATCGGAGATTACGGTACTACATGTTCTAAATTCCCAGTGTTTCTTTCTCTAAAGTGTATGCACACTGCAGGGTTTCTTGTTTGCGTGTTCTTTCCGTTTATAGCCCCAGTCAAAGAAACTCCATCTTATTTCTTATGAAAAGAGTCCAGAAGAGAGGTCAACACAACGCAAACTAACGGTCAACGTTTGAACTTAGCGGTCAGCTACTGAGCAGATGGCAGGCCAGTTAGAAGCTTTTCCTAGGAACAACATTATGATTAGGTTAGTTCGAACGCTTTCAAAACTTAATTATGGCATTACATTTTTGGAAAATTCAGAGCAATTACTTAGAGATTCAAGTAAAAAATCGCTTATTTTCTCAAGTCAAACTGCAATATCAGTCGGAATCATTAATTTGATCTGGAGTGTTTGAAGTTTCAACGGAAAACATTAAAAATTTGGCAGAAAAGTAGATGTACATTTTGCGCGGAATTTGAAAATCGCTCGTTTATACAGGAGTGAATTTTCTTAATTAACTCGGAATCTTTAAATCGTGCTAAAATTAAGAAGGAGGAATTATTATTTTAATCGGAAGCGTAAATTTTCTCAGCAGAAATCAATGGTTTCACTTCATTCAGATTTTTCCAGCCTGCGACTCTGGGAAGAATTTTTTTCTCCACCACAAATCGAAGATGTATCTACCAACTACGGGACAAACAGTGGACAGATTATTATCTGGAAACTTTGAAGCGCGAACGCCCCTCATTTTAAGTCTGGTTTGTCATCTGCTACAGAAAATTATCTATGTAAAAAAAAATCAGTTGAACAAAGCATGGAATTCTGTTTCTTTGCGGTTTCTCAATGCCGCATTTTCACACCTGCAGATCTTCTTAAAAAGAACAAAAATAGTCACTTTGCTGAGTGTCAGCTTGGAATAAGTGAGATCAGCACATTCGAGCTCTGTTAGTTAAGGCTGGTTTCCAGCTAATCGAATCCCTGTACGGTGGTCAATTTACATTATCAACTCCTTGATGATCCAAATATTCGTGTTTCACTCTCCCACCGACGCAGCACCACATGTACAGTTTCTTTAGAAACTAACCACCTTTATTCAATCGTCAAGATTGTTCGGCCATCGCTTTCCTAAAACTTCAACTTCAACTTTATTTTATACTGTTTAAATGACCTCAATTAAAGCATTTAAACATGCAAACAGATTTTACAGAAGCTGTTGGTTGTGTTTATATATTAATGTGATATATGTCAGTTTGATGCAATTGTTGCCAGTTTTTTAGGAAATGGGTGCTAGCAGGCTTGAAGGTGAAGAGGAACAGCATCTTCGTTGGGCAAGCAGGAAGCGGGGACAAAAGTAAATTTGTCGAAAATCTTAGAGAGAAAGCTGGTTCGTCCGAAGGCGCCCAGTAACAGGCTGTCTTTTGTTTTCAATGAAATACAGTATATGCTATCATCAATATTGAAAAACTTAAAACCATCTCGGTTAAAAGTCGGAAAAACCTCTCAAGTTAGAGTTTGGTCTAAATTTTGTTTTATCTCTTAATGTGTTTAATATTTTTGCTAACAGCAATGAAACGCCTTTCTTCCACTTGTTTGTAAAGACTGTGCTAATCTCTGGACTTAGTGTTGAGGGGACTCACAATTCGGACAGCCTTTCGAGTTATATAGAACCGATTGTTTTCCTAGGATAAGTGCTGAAGATCTCCGAAATACGGAAAAACCTCTCAAGTTAAATAATAATGATTGCTTTTCCTCGGATGACTGTTGAAGGTCCGAAATTCGGAATACCTCTCAATATAAACCGCAGTTATGATCGTTTTTCCTCGGAGAAGTTTTGAAGAGGACCGGAATTGGGGATACCTTTCAAGTTAAACAGTAATGACCGTTTTTCCTCGGAGAAGTGTTGAAGGGGTCCGAAATTCGGAATACCTCTCAAGTTAAACAGTAACAATTGTTTTTCCTCGGAGAAGTGTTGAAGGGGTCCGAAATCCGGAATACCACTCAAGTTAAACAGTAATGATCCGTTATCCTCGGAAAAGTGTTGAGGGGGTCCGAAATTCGGAATACCTTTCAAGTTAAAAAGCAATCATCGTTTTTCCTCGGAGAAGTGTTGAGGGGGTCCGAAATCCGGAATACCTCTCAAGTTAAACAGTAATGATCGTTTTTCCTCGGAGAAGTGTTGAAGGGGTCCGAAATTCGGGATACCTCTCAAGTTAAAGGGGCATTGTCACGCTATTGTACCATCACTTCAAAAAGCTTAAAACTGCCAGTGCATCAGTGGTCTAGTGGTCTAGTATTGCTGCCAAAGACTGTAGTACTGCACTGACACTATAAACTCTTGTATGCCATCAAAGATGACGAGGATGCCAGTTTTTTCAAAATTTCAAGCTATGCATTGAAAAATAACCAAAAAATTATTATTGTTAGCTCTCCCTGCTAAAATTTCATTGGAATTCATCTTGCTGATTCTGTAAGAGCATTTCTTTTTGCACGATAGCAAAAAGCTTAAAACTGCCAGTGCATCAGTGGTCTAGTGGTCTAGTATTGCTGCCAGACTGTAGTACTGTACTGACACTATAAACTCTTGTATGCCATCAAAGATGACGAGGATGCCAGTTTTTCAAAATTTCAAGCTATGCATTGAAAAATAACCAAAAAATTATTATTGTTAGCTCTTCCTGCTAAAATTTCATTGGAATTCATCTTGCTGATTCTGTAAGAGCATTTCTTTTTGCACGATAGCTGGTAAAAGGCAGAAATTTTCGCAGAATTGAACCAAAAACAGAACTGCTGCCGGTGACAGTGCTCCTTTAACCCATTGGCACCCGTGCCGGCCAAAACCGGCCGTAAAAAACTCCCATGCTTCAAAACATTGCAACTTTCTCAATCGCACGAATATTGCCTTAACTGTTAGTTGTGAGCACGAAATGGAATGCCCTTTAAATTTGGATATCCAATAAATGCAAGAAACGTAGCGATTTTTACCAAATATGGCCTTTTGAGTTTGGACAAGAACGAAACTGGCCGTTTTTAACGTCAAAGAGAAACAACAAAAATGCCCCTTTTTGCCTTCATGTTTTTTTAGGAAAATCATCGTCGAAAAACCAAAATTCAACCATCATAACGAAATTCAGTCCTTTTTCTAGCTTAGAAATGACTTTTTTTGTTCATATTCTTCTCCCGAGCGTAGATACAGCCTTTTGTTCCAGTGCATTCGGCCCTTCCCGACATTTTCAACATCTTGAGCGCATTGCATGCTGGAAACTAACGAGAATTTTTGACAGCGCCCGTTCCTTCCCCCAATTCTTTCACATATAAACTAAGTCTACAGCCACTCCGACCTACCGCCAAAATTTCCTGCTCGTGGTCATCTTCAGTACTCAGAAATTCCAAAATATGTGGCGGTAGGTCGAGAAATTCATCAATAGTCGAGTCCCAAAGGTACTAAGTGTTCGACCGGCCAAATTCCCAGTTCGTCGAGTAACAAGCCAAATTCAACAACAAAGTACATCACCTTGCTCGATTCTTTGAGAAAGTGGACTCTTAGCTACCGTCACGCTTAATGATGCTCTTCAGGCAGCCGCTAAAGATGAAAAATGGCTGTAAATTTAGCAGAAATCGCAAGCAAACCGAACTTGGGCCATTGTTATCGCTTCACGGATAAAAAATAGCTACGTCAAAATGACGTTTTCAGAAACCTTGAGCCTCCAGTGGCTTAGGACAGCACCACTTTTCCCTGGTAGTTCAAATAAAGAGTCACGAATTGCTATTCATCGTTTATAGGTGGAAAATCACTCCGAAAATGTAAAAACCTGCGGTAGTCAATGGGTTAAACAGTAATAATTGTTTATCCTCGGAGAAGTGTCGAGTGGTCCGAAATTCGGAATACCTCCCAAGTTAAACAGTAATGATCGCTTTCCCTCCGATGAGTGTTCTTATTTGGAAACAGTAAACTCTATTCTTGTTATCAGGCTTTCTCAAAATGAAATAAAATGGTGTGAGTGTTATGGAACTGTCAGATTTCAAATCGTGCGTCTTATGAACTTGACGGAAAACATGAAATGTCCCACTTTGATCGGATTGGCAAACTTCTCCAGTGCGTTGTGATTATCTTGCACCGAATTTCTCTAAAATGTAATGCCACAAATACGTTTGGAGCGTTTTCTCTTAAGCACTGATATTAGAGCGACTAAATTATAATTAATATAACGACTAAAAAGGAAAATATTTTGACCCGAACGCGCTAACCGATTGCGCCACGGAGACTGTCTTTTGGGGAAATTTACCTCTGTTCTGTTTCTACGTAGAATTTATCAATTATGTCGGTATAAATCTATCTTAGTAGAAAGTTTAGTTTGTAGTATGGTGGGATATCAGTTTGCGACGCACGCTGGGGCTTATCGTTCTTCTAAGTAAAGTCAAAGTAGAGAGAAAAGATTAAAAATGTCCCATGATCAATATTCAACTTACCTAGATAGCAATCAAAGAGCTCTCTGAGCCAAGTTGTGAATGTGATGTTAGAGTAGCTAGAGGTTTGTGATGGTGGATCTTCAAGGATTGGCCAAAATGTGTTGAGTGTGTGTTGAGGTCTGTTGAAGTTAAGTGATAGCTGAAACATGGTCTGTTTGAACAATTCTGTCTGAATTTTCTCCTACATCTGGTTGCTGCAACACTGAATCTGTAACCAGGCCATTAAACAACTACACACAAGCCATCAATATCATCATTTTCCTTGGTTGTATTAGCAACATCAGCGGTAAAAATGTTGTTTTGACAATTCTTGATATTATCCTTTGTAATAATTTCAAAAGTTTGCAAATCACCAATTGGTGTGTCAGAGTTTTGAAAAAATTCCCTTAACTCTTTATGGCCACTATGCAAACAAACAACTTACAAACTTCCTAATCTTCAAGTAAAATACACTTCTTGGCAATCAAAACTCCCCTCCCCCTCCCAAAAAAAAATGAAAGTAAAAAAAAAAATTAAATAAAAAATAAAAATAAATAAATTAAAAACATTCGCAGCGAAATTTGATCGCCGTGACGAGGATTTCAGTTTGTTTACTTAGATCGAGTGATTACGAAATTCCGTGAATTAAGACACTCAGAAAAACAGGCAATAATCTTTCTTAAATGAAACATTTTTTTCCAGATAAGAATGCTGCATATGCCTAAAAAACAAACGCGTCCAATTTACGAGCAAATCTACGCGACGGTGATCATGAAGCAAGCCAGCGAATTTCGATTCACTTTGAAGCACAATTTATTGATTACATTACCAAATTTCGTCATAGTTGCTTGGAATGCAATAAATCGGTCAATTAAAGATACAGCATGGTAAAAATTCACATCCAAACCTGTAAGTTTTTAGCAAGGTGGATTCCCAGAAGCCCTAAAATATTTCCGAGAAAGTCAACAATCCTTGTGATGATTCGCAGTGATTCCCGGAGCGCCAAAACCACAATCTGTCCTCAAAGAGGGATTTCTTTGCTATTAACTGACTTATTTCCACTGTTTAAGCTGTGGAGGGATCCTTAGAACTTGCTCTTTTGATTTACAGTTTTAAAAAGCTGTTTTCCTTCTGAGAATGGCCCACTGCTATCTCGAACTGACTCACTGTACTGTGACAAACACGGCAGCCATTTTGAAACCAAAGCCGTAAGCATGTTCTAAAATGGCCAGGTTACCCAGGGAGTTTACACCAAAATTTACTCCCTTTTAAAAAGAGAGCTATACATCGTTCATTGCGCTTGCGCGCATTCACGACTTAAAAAATAAATATCCTGTATTATTCCAGTTTTTCTTCCACGCATCGAGACAAATTTCTATAAGCCATTTCTTGAAGCATAACTTACCTAGATAGCAGAAAAGGAAAATCCTGTAATATCGAGTCCACTCCAAACACTACTCGCGCAGGGGCGTAACCAAGATTTTTCAAAAGGGGGTTGGGGGAGGGGGTTCCACACTGTATCAAACAGAGGGTACTCACCAGATTTCCACCTGAATATTGTAGGTTGTTTGCTTAAAGAAAGGTTTAAAAAGGAAGTTGGGGGGGGGGGGGGAGGGGAGAGGCGTCACGGGCACCTCAGGACCCCTATCTAGCTACGCCCTTGTCGCGTCGGAGATTACGGCACTACATGTTCTAAAAGCCCAGTTTTTCTTTCTCTAAAGTGTATGCACACTGCAAAGTGTCTTGTTTTCCTGCTTGCTCTTTTCGTTAAGAAGATCCTTCTTATTTCTTACGAACTATGTCCAGAAGAGAGGCCAGCACAAGGGACCGTGAATTCTTCATAGCAGTACGTGGCACAATTATTATTTTATAACTTTCTTTATAAAAAATTAAAACCTCACCCTTTTGCTAAGATATTTTCAGAGAAAAGTTCACCATCCGATGCATGATGAGAGATCTGGTGAAAGTAGTCTACGTACTTGGGGGAATTAGCTCAAGTGGTAGAGCGCCCGCTTCGCATGCGGGAGGTACCGGGATCGACACCCGGATTCTCCACAACACTCCTTTTTACTCTCCTAAATGAACTAACGATTGCAATTCTCTTCCACTCTTGTCTATGAATAGATGAAATAAAGCTAAATAAATATTTCAAACGGACGTTTAACGTTTGAACTTAGGGTCAGCTTTTGACCGGATAGCAAGCCAGTTAGAAATTTTTCATAGCAAGAACATTATGATTTAGGCTAGTTCTCTTAAGCATATTACAGCAACTAAATTATAATTAATAGACGGACTAAAATGGAAAACACTTTAAGCCTTATCCCTAACGGAAGGCAAAACTAACGTCCCCGGGTGTGTTTGAACCACCAACCTTTCGGTTAACAGCCGAACGCGCTAACCGATTGATGTGGGAAAATTTACCTCTATTCTGTTTCTTTGGAGATTTTTTTCACTCTTGTCAGTATACGTCTATGTTAGTAAGAAGTTTAGTTTATAGTATGGCGGGATATCAGTTTTCGAGGCAGACAGGGGCTTACCGTTCTTCTAAGTAGAGTCAAAGAAGAGAGAAAAGATTAAAAAGGTTCCATGATCAATATTCCACTTACCTATATAGCAAAAAAGAAAAATCCCGGCTGTAATATCGAGTCGATTGGAAACACTGCCCGCATTGGAGATTTCGGCACTAAATGTTGTAAAAGCCCAGTATTTTTTTTTCTAAAGTGTATGCACACTGCAAAGTTTCTTCTTCGCTTGTTTGTTTCGTTTATAGCAACAGTAGAATTAGCTCCTTCTTAAGTCTTATGAAAAGAGTTAAGAAAAGAGTCCGGCAGAACTGGCCGTGAATTCTTCATCGCTGTACATGGCACAATTTTTTTTACAACTTAAAATAAAAATAATAATAATAAAAAATCATCCTCGAGCTAAAATATGTTCGGGAAAAAATTCACCATCCGATGCATGAGGACAGATCTGATGATAGCAGTCTACGTACTTCGGGGAATTAGCTCAAGTGGTAGAGCGCCCGCTTCGCTTGTGGGAGGTATCAGGATCGATACCCGGATTCTCAACAAGACTCTTTTTTACTCTCTAAAACGAACGAACGATTGCAGTTTTCTTCCACTTTTGTCTATGAATTGATGAAATAAAGCTTACTGAGTATGTTAAACTGACGTTCAACGTTTGAACTTAGTGGTCAGCAATTGAGCAGATGGCAAGCCAGTTAGAAATTTTTCAGAGCAACAACATTATGATTAGGTTAGTTCTCTTTAGCATATTAGAGAGACTATATTATAGTTAATAGAAGGACTGAAACGGAAAATATTCTGAGCGTTACGAAAAGCAAAGGAAACGTCTCCGGGTGGGCTTGAAACACT
Organism: Pachyseris speciosa; assembly: GCA_016490735.1. Taxonomy (NCBI): domain Eukaryota; kingdom Metazoa; phylum Cnidaria; class Anthozoa; order Scleractinia; family Pachyseridae; genus Pachyseris; species Pachyseris speciosa. The sequence continues at coordinate 30,790 of JAEMWC010001700.1, read as the reverse complement.
AACCTTTATGGGTTAAAAGCCGAACGCGCTAATACCTCTTTTCTGTTTCTTTGGAGACTTTTTACAATTTTGTCGCAATACATCCATCTTAGTAAGAAATTTACTTTATAGTATGGCGGGATATCAGTTTGCGAGGCACGCTAGGATTTATCGTTCTTTTAAGTAGAGTCAAAGTAGAGACAAAAGAGTAAAAATGTTCCATGATCAATATTTAACTTACTTAGAAGGCAAAAAAGGACAATGCTGTAATATCGAGTCCATTACAAACACTACCCTCATCGGATATTTTGGCACTAGATGTTGTAAAAGCCTAGCTTTTCTTTTTCTAAAGAGGCTGCACACTGCAAAGTTCCTTGCTTGCTTGTTCGTTACGTTTCAAGCTGCTCCCGTAAGTCTTATGAAAAGGGTCCAGAAGGGCAGCCAACACAACGGGCCGTGAATTCTTCATCGCAGTGCATGGCACAAATTTTAGTCTATAACATTCTTTCTAAAAAATAAAACATCACCCTTGTGCTAAGATATTTTCGGAGAAAAGTTCACCATCCCATGCATGAGGACAGTTCTCGTAAAAGTGGTCTACGTACTTCGGGGGATTAGCTCAAGTGGTAGAGCGCCCGCTTCGCATGCTCGAGATACTGGGATGGATAGCCAGATTCCCCACAAGGCGTCTTTTTGCCCTCCAAAATGAACTAACGATTGAAATTTTTGTCCACTCCTGTCTATGAATTGATGCAAGAAAGCTAAATGAATGTTTTAAAATGAACTTCAACGTTTGAACTTATCGGTCAGCTATTGAGCAGATGGCAGGCTAGTTAACAGCTTTTCACAGGAACAACATTATGATGAAGTTAGGACGCCTTAATAGGATACTGTAATTAAAGCAACTATATTAGAATTAATTGAAGGACTAAAATGGAAAATACTTTGTGCCTTAATGAAGGCCAACTCTACGCGCATCGGAGATAAAGGTACTACATGTTGTAAAAGCCCAGTTTTATTCTATAAAGTGTATGCACACTGCACACACTTTTCATAGGAACAACATCATGATTAGGTAAGTTCTCTTTAGGATATTAGAACGACTATATTAGAATTAATAGTAGTACTCTTACGGCTTTGATACTTCACAAATTAATGTGATCAAGTAAGCTGAAGCCACTCAAAAGGCACTAAGGCCACAAGGTAGCGGGAATTACCCCTTAAATCTGCCAAAGCAAAGATTGAGCCCAAGCATTAGCAGCCATGGACAGCTGTTTCGGCCTTGTTAGGCCTCATCAGCATGGCATAGCTAATGCTCAGGCTCAAGTACCCACATATTAACTTACTTGTTTTTGTTTGCTTGTCAGGTTTCGTTCATAGCCCCAGTCAAAGAAGCTCCTTCTTATCTCTGATGAAAAGAGTGCAGGAGAGAGTCCAGCAAAACGGGCCGTGAATTCTTCATTGCAGTATTTGGCACAATTATTGTCTTATAATTCCTTTATAAAAAATAAAACATCACCCTTATGCTAAGATATTTTTAGAGAAACTTTACCATGCTATGCCGTGAGGACAGATGTCGTGGAAGTAGTCTACGTAGTTCGGGAGCGATACACGGATTCTCCAAAATGGAATAACCATTGCAGTTTTCTTCAACTCTTGTCTACGAATTGATGCCATAAAGCTAAAGGAATATTTTAAGTTCACGTTCAACGTTTGAAATTAGTGGTTTTTTATAGCAACAACATTATAATTAGGTTAGTTCTCTCAAGCATGCTAGAGCAACTAAATTATAGTTAATAATAGAAGGCTAAAGAGGAAAATATTTTGCGCCTTACGGAAGGTAAAGGTAAAGTCCTCGGGTGTAACTGAACCAAAAACCTTTCGGTTAACAGCCGATCGTGCTAACCGATTGCGTCACGGATACTGGGCGCTTTCCATTGAGCAAAAATAACCGGTACTAATTTTCGGTATTTTCGCCGGTCGAATGGAAAGCGTCCGACCACGTCCCAGAATTCTAGGTCACGTGCATTGACATGCTGAAGGTGCTTCGCCCGCTTTTTGGTTTTTCCACTTGTCCACGTGAGCTCACGCCCAGTAGGGAGACTAAAACCGATAGCTACTGCGAATGGAACACAAAAATTTCAGAAATTCTGGAAATTCCATCAAAGAGGGTGCACTCAAAACGTATTCTTAAATTTTCGGAAACTATTCCCGTAACTTTGCCCGTTCCATTCGATTTCCAACCGGAAATCTCGAGAATTTTGGTTGAATGGAAAGCGCCCACTGTCTCTTGGGGAAATTTCGGAGATTACGGCACTACATGTTGTAAAAGCCCAGTTTTTCTTTCTCTAAAGTGTATACACACTGCAAAGTTCCTTGCTTGCTTGTTTGTTTCGTTTATAGTCCCAGTCGAATTAGTTCCTTCTTAACTCATTTTCTACCGGCGATTTGGTCGCCTGTTTTGCAATTTCCGAAGGTTATGAAGTGAAATTGACCTGGGTACTCCATATAAGGGGTTACCACGGAGATTTTGCTGGTCCACAACACCGAAGGCTCTATCCTTGTTGTCACGCTTGTTACGCTAGCTGTCGTTTATTTCTAAACGATCACTGCACCTACAGTTCTTTGTGTATTTGGTTTATAAGTGGGTTTTTCGAGCCATTTTCCACCTCAGAAGCCCCCTGCCTGGCATCATAAAACTGGGTTGATGGGTAGAGGCAATCCTTTGAAAGAAAACAGAGGTGAGAGGCAATTTCACACGAAGTAGGCCGCCGAAAGTATGCCAGCGAGGGATGGCCATTCACGGAGTTAAGTTGTGTCTTTAACCGTTTCGTGAGTGGATTCTGGTACCTGGCATGACAATTTTGGCGAGTTTTGACTTGTAAATGATATGTAATCAGTGCAACATTTTGTCAGCAGGACATGGTGGATCGACACTTATAAAAGATGTCTAAAATAGAAATTTGGTTGACTTCCATGTCGTCGTTACACAAGAAATACTCGGAATTCCACTGGGTCACAGGCGCGAAAATGACAGACAGTGAGAGTAACTGAAATCAAATAGCGTTATCCACGACGCGTTCAAGAAGTGAGCAGGAAAATGTAAAACAAATTCCAAGAATTGGAGTCGAAGTTTGCTCCAGATGTAGACATTCAGCTTCAAGTCAGGAATTTTTGTAATAAAAACTTGAAGACAAAGTTGCGCATTTTTTTGTGCGGTTTAAGGTCGTTTTTGGGTTTTACAACAGAATAAACGCTCATATTCAATGAAAATTGGGACTTCTGGTCAGTTTAATGGATGCTAAAGTCTAAACAAATAATCACCTGGTATTGAAAATGGTTGATTTTAACTATAGCCCGAGATTTTGAAAAGTTGTAGTTTTTCAAAGCATGCGACGTTTACGTCGCATATTTTGTTGTCCTGTAAAAAATGAGTTAAGTCTTATGAAAAGAGTTCAGAAAAGAGGCCAGCAGAACGGGCCGTGAATTCTTAATCGCAGCACATGGCACAAATATTATTTTATAACTTTCCTTATAAAAAATAAAACATCACCCTTTTGCTAAGATATTTTCAGAGAAACGTTTACCATCCCATGCATGAGGACAGTTGTTGTAAAAGTAGTCTAGGTACTTTGGGAAATTAGCTCAAGTGGTAGAGCGCCCGCTGCGCATACGGGAGGTACCGGGATCGATACCCGGATTCTCCACAACACTCCTTTTTACTCTCCCAAACGAACTAACGATTGCAATTCTCTTCCACTCTTGTCTATGAATAGATGAAATAAAGCTAAATAAATAATTTAAACTGACGTTCAACGTTTGGACTTAGGGATCAGCTATTGAGCGGATAGCAAGGCAGCTAGAAACTTTTCATAGCAAGAACATTATGATTAGGTTTGTTCTCTTAAGCATATTACAGCAACTTAATTATAATTAATAGACGGACTAAAATGGAAAAAACTTGAAGCTTTATCCCCTGAAGGAAGGCAAAAGTAACATACCCGGGTGGGCTTGAACCACCAACCTTTCCGCCGGTTAACAGCCGAACACGCTTTAGCGATTGCGCCACGGAGACTGTCTTTTGGGGAAATTTACCTCTCTTCTTTTTCTTTGGAGAGTATTTTCACTCTTGTCGAGATACGTCTATCTTACACTGTAGTAAGAAGTTTAGTTTATAGTATAGCGGGATATCAGTTTGCGAGGCACGCTAGGATTTCTTGTTCTTTTAAGTAGAGTCAAAGTAGAGAGAAAAAAGTAAAAATGTTCCATGATCAATATTCAACTTACTTGGAAGGCAAAAAAAGAAAGTCTTGCAATATCAAGTCCATTGCAAACACTACCCTCATCGCATGTAAAAGCCCAGTTTTTCTTTCTCTAAAGTGTATGCACACTGCGAAGTTTCTTGTTTGCTTGTTTGTTCCGTTTATAGCAACAGTAGAATTAGCTCCTTCTTATGTCATATGAAAAGAGTATAAAAAAGAGTCCAGCAGAACGGGCCGTAAAATTCTTCATCGCTGTAGATGGCACAATTATTTTTTTCAACTTTCTTTATAAAAAAAATAAAAAAAATCACCCTTGTGCTAAGTATTCACCATCCCATGCAGAAGGACAGACCTGGTGAAAGTTGTCTACGTACTTCGGGGAATTAGCTCAAGTGGTAGAGCGCCCGCTTCGCATGCGGGAGGTACCGGGATCGATACCCGGATTCTCCACAGGTCTCTTTTTTACTCTCCAAAATGAACTAACGATTGCAGTTGTCTTCCTCTTTTGTCTATGAATTGATGAAATAAAGCTTACTGAATATGTTAAACTGACTTTCAACGTTTGAACTTAGTGGTCAGCAATTGAGGAGATGGCAAGCCAGTTAGAAATGTTTCAGAGCAACAACATTATGATTAGCTTAGTTCTCTTTAGCATATTAGAGCGACTAAATTATGGTTAATAGAAGGACAAAAAAGGAAAATATTCTGAGCGTTACGGAAGGCAAAAGAAACGTCTCCGGGTGGGCTTGAATCACCAACCTTTCCGGGTTAAAAGCCGAACGCACTTATACCTCTTTTCTGTTTCTTTGGAGAATTTTTACAATTTTGTCGGAATACATCTATCTTAGTAAGAAATTTACTTTATAGTATGGCGGGATATCAGTTTGCGAGACATGCTAGGATTTATTGTTCTTTTAAATGGAATCAAAGTAGAAAGAAAAGAGTAAAAATGTTCCATGATCAATATTCAACTTACTTAGAAGGCAAAAAAGGACAATCCTGTAATATTGAGTCCATTACAAACACCACCCTCATCGGATATTTCGGCACTAGATGTTGTAAAAGCCCAGTTTTTCTTTCTCTAAAGAGGCTGCACACTGCAAAGTTCCTTGCCGTTACGATTCTAGCCCTTGTCGAATTAGCTCCTTCTTAAGTCTTATGAAAAGAGTTCAGAAGTGAAGTCAACACACATTGAGACATTAAGACTCCTTTTTACTCTCCAAAACGAACTAACGATTGCAGATTTCTTTCACTTTTGTCTATGAATTGATGAAATAAAGCTTACTGAATATGTTAAACTGACGTTCAACGTTTGAACTTAGTGGTCAGCGATTGAGGAGAAGGAAAGCCAGATAACTTTTTTTTAGAGCAACAACATTATATGATTAGGTTAGTTCTCTTTAGCATATTAGAGCGACTAAATTATAGGTAAAGGACAGACTATTAAAACGGGAAATATTCTTAGCCTTTCGGAAGGCAAAGGAAACGTCTCTGGGTAGGCTTGAACCACCAACCTTTCCGAGGTAAAAGCCGAACGCGCTAATACCTCTTTTCTGTTTCTTTGGAGACTTTTTACAATTTTGTCGAAATACATTTATCTTAGTAGGAAATTTACTTTATAGTATGGCGGGATATCAGTTTGCGAGGCACGCTAGGATTTATCGTTCTTTATAGTAGAGTCAAAGTAGAGACAAAAGAGTAAAAATGTTCCATGATCAATATTCAACTTACTTAGAAGGCAAAAAAGGACAATGTCATATCGAGTCCATTACAAACACCACCCTCATCGGATATTTCGGCACTAGATGTTGTAAAAGCCCAGTTTTTCTTTCTCTAAAGAGGCTGCACACTGCAAAGTTCCTTGCTTGCTTGTTTGTTTCGTTTATAGCAACAGTAGAATTAGCTCAGCCCTTCTTATGTCTTATGAAAAGAGTTAAGAAAAGAGTCCTGCAGAACGGGTCGTGAATTCTTCATTGCTGTACATGGCACAATTTTTTGTTACAACTTTCTTTATATATATATATATATATATATATATATATATATATATATATATATATATATATATATATATATATATATATATATATATATATATATTTTCAGAGTTGGATTATTTGGTCGAAGACATTTATTGCTACTCAGAGTTTCATGCTTCTTGCGAAGCAATCATCAGGCAACTGCCAAAAATAACGGATACATAAGAATATATACAAAATTTGAAAATTTGAAAATACAGAACAATGCCTAGTGGCGTGACACGTAGACGGATATGATTGGTTAATCTAAGCGAGCACTGTCTTTAAGAGGAATTTCTTGGAATGTCTGCACGTAGATACCAGTTCGCTTCTATTGTTTAGTGTTGACATTTCGGGTTTACATATAATAAAGTATTTTTCCCATAAACACAAATTGCAACGCTTGTTCACATTTGAATATGACCGGGCCTGTTTTAGCTTACGCCATTTGATGTTGTAGGTAATATTCTTATCCTTTAGGTTCCAAATATATTTACTTAACTCGGTTGCGTGTTTATATATACCGCTCGTTCCTAAATGAGCATACATGGTTTCTGTATCTTAACTTGAAAGTTGTGTCACAAAGTCCAATGTATGTCTGTCTTGAGGTTGATGTCGTGACCTCAGCTTGGTAAATGATGTTTTGGTCGTTGCATTTTCCGTCCATGGGGCACGTGCTTGAATTCCTGCAGTTACAATTGCCGTCATTGGTTGGATCAGATTTATTAATTTGAGCTTTGTTGTGGTTAGAAATAATGGTTTTGACGTTACTCATGCAGCTATAGCTTAATTTAAGTGTGTTCCGGTTGAAAATTTGATGAAGTGGATTTGATTTAGGAAAGTGCTGATCAATGAGAGAAAGGAAGCACTTTCCCACGTTCGTTTTGACATTCTTGCTGTAAGGCGGGTTGTACCAAAGAATGTTTCTTGGACGGTTTCTCCGTGATCGCTGCGTCTCGTTCTGCGACTCTTTGTAAGACAGGTTGTAATTGTAGCCGCTTTTATTGAGAGCTTCTTGATACACAGTTTTGGCGTTGTCGAAGCATTCTCGGTCTGAAGATATTTCTGAAAGCCGCTTGTTGATGGAATCCGGGATGTTTTTTAGGATGGAGGGTGGATGATTGGATTTCTTATGTACGTACAATGGGACGTTACCTTCCTTTGTAAATGGATAGTGTTTGCCAGTTTGCAGGTCAAGCGTGACGTCTAGAAAATTGGCAATGGTTTTGTTTGCTTCTATCGTTATCTTTAAGTCATTTTCACGGAAGATTTTGCACAGTTCCTTTTTGATCCTTTCAATTTCTTGTGGTGTTTTGTCAAAGGCCGCAAGGCCGTCGTCGCGGTATAAGCCGATGTTTTGGCCATACTTTTCGGTGAGAAGGGATAACAGGTAGCAGCCGACTAATTCGCACGTTTCAGCACCGTCGAAAGAACCCATGGTAACATCGAAAAGATCATTTGAAGATTTTTTCTCCCATGGTGAATCATTGCTGAACAACAGCGAGCGTTTTGCGTGTAAGATGATGTCGCGCTCCTGCCTACTGATGGGTCGGTACATACTGGCAAAGTCGAGAGCTTTTGAAAGCAACTTCTCATTGATTGAAGGATAGAAGTCACATACGTCGAAACATATGAATGAGAGTGACTCTTTATTCTGTAAGCTGTTGAACCATGATAAGACGCTGGAAGTGTTCTTCCACTGGTTGATTTGCGTGCTGCGGATGATGGCGGCATTTATTTCATCAAGGATATGCTTGCTAACTTTGCCAATTTCAGACTTGGAAGGGTTGATAAGGCGGCACGTCGGGTGGTCTTTGAATGCGGGTTTGTGATCTTTCAAGGTGATAAATGCATCTTTCTTTGCTAGCTTTTCAATTCGGTCATCTAATTTGAGTCGTTTAGCTATGCTGGCTGACTGCGCGTCTAATTTTTCAGCAACACAATCACTTGATTTCTTGTAGGTTTTCGTTACATTTTCTTTGATCAACTTGTTGTATGACGCTGGATTCATTGTATAATAATTGGTGGTTTTATCTGCTGGAATTAAGAGGCTGTCCGGTCTCTTGATTTTATACTTGATGTCGCTGTTCATTTGATTTTGGAAATTGCATTTTACGTCCTTGAACTCGATATTTTGAGTTCAAGGACGAGTTCAAGGAGTTCAAGGACGTAAAATGCAATTTTGTTTGAGTTTGAGTTTGATAGTTTGAGTTCAAGGACGAGTTCAAGGAGTTCAAGGACGTAAAATGCAATTTCCAAAATCAAATGAACAGCGACATCAAGTATAAAATCAAGAGACCGGACAGCCTCTTAATTCCAGCAGATAAAACCACCAATTATTATACAATGAATCCAGCGTCATACAACAAGTTGATCAAAGAAAATGTAACGAAAACCTACAAGAAATCAAGTGATTGTGTTGCTGAAAAATTAGACGCGCAGTCAGCCAGCATAGCTAAACGACTCAAATTAGATGACCGAATTGAAAAGCTAGCAAAGAAAGATGCATTTATCACCTTGAAAGATCACAAACCCGCATTCAAAGACCACCCGACGTGCCGCCTTATCAACCCTTCCAAGTCTGAAATTGGCAAAGTTAGCAAGCATATCCTTGATGAAATAAATGCCGCCATCATCCGCAGCACGCAAATCAACCAGTGGAAGAACACTTCCAGCGTCTTATCATGGTTCAACAGCTTACAGAATAAAGAGTCACTCTCATTCATATGTTTCGACGTATGTGACTTCTATCCTTCAATCAATGAGAAGTTGCTTTCAAAAGCTCTCGACTTTGCCAGTATGTACCGACCCATCAGTAGGCAGGAGCGCGACATCATCTTACACGCAAAACGCTCGCTGTTGTTCAGCAATGATTCACCATGGGAGAAAAAATCTTCAAATGATCTTTTCGATGTTACCATGGGTTCTTTCGACGGTGCTGAAACGTGCGAATTAGTCGGCTGCTACCTGTTATCCCTTCTCACCGAAAAGTATGGCCAAAACATCGGCTTATACCGCGACGACGGCCTTGCGGCCTTTGACAAAACACCACAAGAAATTGAAAGGATCAAAAAGGAACTGTGCAAAATCTTCCGTGAAAATGACTTAAAGATAACGATAGAAGCAAACAAAACCATTGCCAATTTTCTAGACGTCACGCTTGACCTGCAAACTGGCAAACACTATCCATTTACAAAGGAAGGTAACGTCCCATTGTACGTACATAAGAAATCCAATCATCCACCCTCCATCCTAAAAAACATCCCGGATTCCATCAACAAGCGGCTTTCAGAAATATCTTCAGACCGAGAATGCTTCGACAACGCCAAAACTGTGTATCAAGAAGCTCTCAATAAAAGCGGCTACAATTACAACCTGTCTTACAAAGAGTCGCAGAACGAGACGCAGCGATCACGGAGAAACCGTCCAAGAAACATTCTTTGGTACAACCCGCCTTACAGCAAGAATGTCAAAACGAACGTGGGAAAGTGCTTCCTTTCTCTCATTGATCAGCACTTTCCTAAATCAAATCCACTTCATCAAATTTTCAACCGGAACACACTTAAATTAAGCTATAGCTGCATGAGTAACGTCAAAACCATTATTTCTAACCACAACAAAGCTCAAATTAATAAATCTGATCCAACCAATGACGGCAATTGTAACTGCAGGAATTCAAGCACGTGCCCCATGGACGGAAAATGCAACGACCAAAACATCATTTACCAAGCTGAGGTCACGACATCAACCTCAAGACAGACATACATTGGACTTTGTGACACAACTTTCAAGTTAAGATACAGAAACCATGTATGCTCATTTAGGAACGAGCGGTATAAACACGCAACCGAGTTAAGTAAATATATTTGGAACCTAAAGGATAAGAATATTACCTACAACATCAAATGGCGTAAGCTAAAACAGGCCCGGTCATATTCAAATGTAAACAAGCGTTGCAATTTGTGTTTATGGGAAAAATACTTTATTATATGTAAACCCGAAATGTCAACACTAAACAATAGAAGCGAACTGGTATCTACGTGCAGACATTCCAAGAAATTCCTCTTAAAGACAGTGCTCGCTTAGATTAACCAATCATATCCGTCTACGTGTCACGCCACTAGGCATTGTTCTGTATTTTCAAATTTTCAAATTTTGTATATATTCTTATGTATCCGTTATTTTTGGCAGTTGCCTGATGATTGCTTCGCAAGAAGCATGAAACTCTGAGTAGCAATAAATGTCTTCGACCAAATAATCCAACTCTGAAAATATACATATTGCTCTAGTTTATCTATTGAGCACTCTAATAGCTGATGAAGACTTCAATTCATTACCTTTCTATATTATATATATATATATATATATATATATATATATATATATATATATATATATATATATATATATATATATATATATATATATATATCACCCTTGTGCTAAGATATTTTCGGGAACAAATTCACCATCCCGTGCATGAGGACAGATCTGGTGAAAGTAGTCTACGTACTTCGGGGAATTAGCTCAAGTAGTAGATCATATAGAGCGCTTGCTTCGCATGCGGGAGGTACCGGGATCGATACCCGGATTCTACACAGGACTCATTTTTACTCTCCAAAATGTAGTTGTCGTCCAGGGATCTCTATGAATTGATGCAAGAAAGCTACATGAATAAGCATATTAGAGCGGCTAAATTATAATTAATAAATTTAAGCCTTACGGAAGGTAAAGGTAACCTCCCCTGGTAGGTTTGAACTACCAACCTTTCGGTTAACAGCCAACGCGCTAACCAATTGTACCGCGGACACTGCCTTTTTGGGGAATTTACCTCTGTTCTTTTCCTCTAAATGAATGAATGAATGAATGAATGAATAAATGAATTGAATAAATGAGAGCCTTAATAAAGTCTCACTTTTAATAGCCGAATACAAGTGCGCTACTATTTGGGGAGACTAAAGTATAGAGTAAAATCTATTAAATTAAGATGTAGTACATATAAAGAATAAAATTAAAATTATATCTAATAGCTAATACGTTGATAAATGCTGTTACAATGTTATCAGCTAATAACGGATTAATAATTAGCTACGTAGATGAACAGCATGAAGAAGCATGAATCCGTCGTCCAGAAACAGAGAGCTGACATTAAACTTTCGAATCATGCTTTTAAAATTGTTCGAAGTTTTTTCAGATGCAATATTTGATTAATATTTGGAGACTTTTATTAATTTCTTCGGTATACATCTTAGTAAACAGTTAAGTTTAAAGGATGGCGGGATCTTAGTTTGCGAGTCATGCTGGGGCTTATCGTTCTTCTACTACAGTCAAAGTTGAAGAAAAGAGTAAAAATGTTCCATGATATATATTCAACTTATTTACAAGGCAAAAAAGGAAAATCCTATAATATCAAGTCGATTCCAAACACTACTCGCATCGGAGATTATTATACTAGATGTTGTAAAGTCCCAGGTTTTGTAACTTAAGTGTATGCAACCCTGCAGAGCTCTTTGTTTGCTGGTTGGGTACGTTTATAGCCCCCGTGGAAGCAGGTCCTTCTTAAGTCTCATGAAAAGAGTTAAGAAGAGAGGCCAGCACAACGGGCCGTGAATTCTTCATCGCAGTAAATGGCACCATTATTATTTTATAACCTTCTTTATAAAAGCATAAAACATCATCCTTTTGCTAAGATATTTTCGGAGAAAAGTTCACCATCCCATGCATGATGACAGTTCTCGTAAAAGTGGTCTACGTACTTCGGGGAATTAGCTCAAGTGGTAGAGCGCTCGCTTCGCATGCGGGAGGTACTGGGATCGATACCCGGATTCTCCACAAGACTCTTTTTTACTCTCCAAAATGAACTAATAATTGCAATTCTCTTCCACTCTTGTCTATGAATTTATGAAATGAGGCTAAATAAATATTTTAAACTGACGTTCAACGTGCAGAACTTAGGATCAGCTTTTGAGCAGATAGCAAGCCAGTTAGAAATTTTTCATAGCAAGAACATTAGGGACTTTAAGCAAGGACTACGGAAGCGTCTAGTACGGCGGGTATTGACTGCGGAAGAATGGGACGAATACGTCTAGTTCCGCGGAAATTCGAAGCTGTTATTTACATTGAGCAAGCCGTACTACGTCGCGTTGTGCGAAACGTTTATAATCTTTTTCTCTTCAGTGAAGTGGCAGAAGTGGGTACGTCATGCCAAATGTTAAAGAAATAAGAGATTTGCTTCTTCTTTCTCATGGTGTAAATTTTATTTCTGTACACAACACAACATCATTTTGTTGACTGCATTCTATGCGCCTAAAAACAACAAAATTATAACATAAGTCGAACTTGATTTTCCAATCATGGGCTTTCCTCGCCCAAGGCTAATATACAAGTTCCAATAAGTAAAATATTTCCATAATGAAAGGTTTCCGAATTCGATTATTTGGAAAAGGCGTGCCAAGAATCGTGAAAGCTGGTTACTTACATTGCTTTCACAGCTCGCCAGAAACATGTTGTTTGAGTTTCACGCCGCCCACTGCATTTAGTGCTCAAAATCTGTATACAAACCATACACAACCCACAATTCCTCGATTCGCTCCGACGAAGGGCTAACGCTCGAAACGTCAGCTAATCGAATCCCTGTACGGTGGTCAATTTACATTATCAACTCCGTTGATAAACCAAATTTTCGTGTTTCACTCCCCACCGACGCAGCACCACAGTTTCTTTAGAAACTAATCCCCTTTATTCGAACTCCATTAAGTTTCATTTCTAGGAAAAAATCGATCAAGTAATTTTATACGAGTTTGATTATTAAAGCATGGTTTTCACCAGCGACACAAGCACAAACGCAAGCATAAGCGCAAGTATAAGCGCAAGCACAAGAGCGCTTATTTCAAAACGGGCTTAACGCAAGCATAAGCATAAGCGCAAGGATCAAAATTTGTGCTTACGCTTATGCTTGCGTTCGCTTGCTTAGTGTTCGTTTTCACTTGACATAAGCTACTTATGCTTGCGCTTATGCTTACGCTTGTGCTTGCGTCGCTAGTGAAAACCAGGCTCAAAGCATTCAGTCTAACTTAATCCGAACTGTAAAGTACAAAGCATTATAAATCGAACCCCATAGTTGTGTGGTTTTATTCCCGCGGCTGTTGAGCGCTAAATCAAATTCTTGCCTGCATTTGTTTTGTTAAAGTTTGTATTTCAAATTTTTTGCTCGCTTTTCTTTTCACTCTTGGAGTAATTCTAAGAACCTGAAATTGACTATGCACAAACGAGAGAATCTTTCCCACCCGAAGTAGATTTCAAGTTAGGAGCGATAATTCTCAATAGCACTTTTTTTTATGCGAAAATACGAATTCATAAGAAAGAAATACGCCGATTGTTTAGCCGCGGGAGTCACAATTTACTGCATTAAAAAAAAAAAAATCAGAACTCGACTTCCACTGGACGTAGAAAAACAATTCGGAGTTCTGCTTAAAGCTTGAAATGTGCACTTTACAGTAAAAATACTACTGTCCAAGCGAAAACATAGTTTGGATTTCAAACAACACGCCGACGATGGGATGGTGGTTAAATTTAGTCCAATTGTTCTTCGAGGGCAGAGTTTTTGCTTGCTCCAAAGTCTCTTGGGGTTTTAGGGCAAATGATTTCGGAGCGCATTTTCGTGTTTACGGAACAGCTTCTGGAAATCATAGTTTTGATACAACTTCCACGCTTCTTATTAATTCCAAATTTCGCACATCTCTAGTTTAGATTTAAGGCTTACTTTTCCCGGGTAATCCTAAGCAAAGGAATCCCGAATTGAGGAAGAAAACCATCTTGAATATTAATGTGGTGTTTTTCCATACTAAAAGAAGCGAAAAACCCGAATTTTAGAAGCTCATTTGATACTACTTTTCCAAGGCCGAGAAAGGTCTAAAGGGCCTCAAATGGTTCCTTAACATTTCTACTGAAGAATCCGGGGTAAAACTAACCGCTAAAACGGTTTAGTATTTCTCATTGGAGCAAACTGTATACTGTGTTTAAACATTTCTCCCCTTTTTCTTTGTAGTTAGAGGCCTTTGTCTGACGACGCCCTTTCAAATTTCGCGCTTCGAGCCTAAATAATTAAGGTCCCGGATATGTCGCACCATTCTGTGCGATGCGCTTCGCATGCGGGAGGTACCGGATCGATACCCGGATTCTCCACAAGACTCGTTTTTACTCTCCAAAATGAACTAACGATTACAATTCTTTTCCAGTCCTCTCTATGAATAGATGAAATAAAGCTAAATAAGTATTTTAAACTGACGTTGAACGTTTGAACTTAGGGTCAGCTTTTGAGCGGATAGCAAGCCAGTTAGATATTTTTCATAGCAAGAACATAATGATTAGGTTAGTTCTCTTAAGCATATTACAGCAACTAAATTATAATTAATAGATGGACTAAAATGGAAAACACTTTGAGCCTTACCCCCTGACGGAAGGCAAAAGCAACGTCCCCGGGCGGGCTTGAACCATCAACCTTTCGGTTAACAGCCGAACGTGCTAACCGATTGCGCCACGGAGACTTTCTTTTGGGGAAGTTTACCTCTATTCTGTTTCTTTGGAGAGTATTTTCACTCTTGTCGGTATACGTCTATCTTAGTACGAAGTATAGTTTATGGTATGTCGGGATATCAGTTTTCGAGGCACGCTGGGGTTTACCGTTTTTCTAAGTAGAGTCAAAGTAGAGAGAAAAGATTAAAAATGTTCCATGATCAATATTCCACTTACCTAGATAGCAAAAAAGAAAAATGCTCTAATATCGAGTCGGTTGCAAACACTGCCCGCATTGGAGATTTCGGCACTAGATGTTGTAAAAGCCCAGTTTTTCTTTGTCTAAAGAGTATGTACACTGCAAAGTTTCTTGTTTGCTTGTTTGTTTCGTTTATAGCAACAGTAGAATTAGCTCCTTCTTATGTCTTTCTAAAAGAGTTAAGAAAAGAGTCCTGCAGAACGGGCCATGAATTCTTCACCGCTGGCACAATTGTTTTTTACAACTTTTTTTTTATAAAAAGATAAAAAATCACCCTTAGCTTGTGCTAAGATACTTGCGGAAAAAAATTCACCATCCCTTGCATGAGGACGGATCTGGTGAAAGAAGTCTACGTACTTCGGGGAATTAGCTCAAGTGGTAGAGCGCCCGCTTCGCGTGCAGGAGGTACCGGGATCGATACCTAGATTCTCCACAAGACTCTTTTTTACTCTCCAAAAAGAACTCGAACTTACTATTGCAGTTTTCTTCCACTTTTTTCTATGAATTGATGATGTAAAGCTTACTGAATATGTTAAACTGACTTTCAACGTTTGAACTTAGTGGTCAGCAATTGAGCAGATGGCAAGCCTGTTAGAAATTTTTCAGAGCAACAACATTATGATTAGGTTAATTCTCTTTACCATAATAGGGCGATTAAATAATAATTAGTAGAAGGAGTAAAACGGAAAATATTCTGAGAGTTACGGAAGGCAAAGGAAACGTCTCCGGGTGGGCTTGAATCACCAACCTTTCCGGGTTACAAGCCGAACGTGCTAATACCTCTTTTCTGTTTCTTTTGAGACTATTTACAATTTTATCGGAATACATCCATCTTAGTAAGAAATTGACTTTATAGTATGGCGGGATATCAGTTTTCGAGGCACGCTAGGATTTATCGTTCTTTTAAGAATAGTAAAAGTAGAGAGAAAAGAGTAAAAATGTTCCATGATCAATATTCCACTTACCTAGATAGCAAAAAAGAAAAGTCCTTTAATATCGAGTCGGTTGCAAACACTGCCCGCATTGGAGATTTCGGCACTAGATGTTGTAAAAGCCCAGTTTTTCTTTGTCTAAAGAGTATGTACACTGCAAAGTTTCTTGTTTGCTTGTCTGTTTCGTTTATAGGAATAGTAGAATTAGCTTCTACTTATGTCTTATGACAAGAGTTAAGAAAAGAGTCCTGCAGAACGGGACGTGAATTCTTCATCACTAGCGCTGTATATGGCACAATTGTTTTTTACAACTTTCTTTATAAAAAAGTAAAATATCACCCTTGTGCTAAGATATTTTCGAAGAAAAGTTTACCATCCCATGCATGAGGATAGATCTGGTGAAAGGAGTCTACGTACTTCGGGGAATTAGCTCAAGTGGTAGAGCGCCCGCTTCGCATGCGCGAGGTACCGGGATCGATACCCGGATTCTCCGCATGACTCGTTTTCACTCTCCAAAATGACCTAACGATTGCATTTCTCTTCCACTCTTGTCTATGAATAGATGAAATAAAGCTAAATTAATATTTTAAACTGACGTTCAACGTTTCGTCTTAGGGGTCAGGTATTGAGTGGATAGAAGGGCAGTAAGAAATTTTTCATAGCAAGAACATTATGGTTAGGTTAGTTCTCTTAAGCATATTACAGCAACTAAATTATAATTAATAGACGGTCTAAAATGGAAAACATTTTAAGCCTTAACCCCTGACGGAAGGCAAAAGTAACATCTCCGGGTGGGCTTGAACCATCAACCTTTCGGTTAACAGCCGAACGTGCTAACCGATTGCGCCACGGAGACTTTCTTTTGGGGAAGTTTACCTCTATTCTGTTTCTTTGGAGAGTATTTTCACTCTTGTCGGTATACGTCTATCTTAGTAAGAAGTTTAGTTTATACTATGTTGGGATATCAGTTTGCGAGGCACGCTGGGGTTTATCGTTCTTTAAAGTAGAGTCAAAGTAGAGATAAAAGAGTAAAAATGTTCCATGATCAATATTTAACTTACTTGGAAGGCAAAAAAGGAAAATCGTGTAATATGGAGTCCATCACAAACACTACCCTAATCGGAGATTTCGGCACTAGATACTGTAAAAACCCAGGTTTTCTTTCTCTAAAGTGTATGCACACTGCAAAGTTTCTTGTTTGCTTGTTGGTTTCGTTTATAGCAACAGTAGAATTAGCGCATTCTTATTTTATATGAAAAAAGTTTAGAAAGAGTCCAGCAGAGTGGGCCTTAAAATTCCTCATCGCTGTACATGGCACAATTAGTTTTTTACAAATTTCTTAAAAAAATATCACCTTCGTACTAAGATATTTTCGGGGAAACGTTTACCATCCCATGCATGAGGACAGATCTGGTGAAAGGAGTCTACGTACTTCGGGGAATTAGCTCAAGTGGTAGAGCGCCCGCGTCGCATGCGGGAGGTACCGGGATCAATACCCGGATTCTCCACAAGACTCCTTTTTACTCTCCAAAACGAACTAACTATTGCAGTTTTCTTCCACTTTTTCTATGAATATATGATAGAAAGCCTACTGAATTATGTTAAACTGACGTTCAACGTTTGAACTTAGTGGTCAGCAATTGAGCATATAGCAAGCCTGTTAGAAATTTTTCATGGCAACAACATGATTAGGTTAATTCTCTTTAGGATAGTAGAAGCGATTGAATAATAATTAGTAGAAGGAGAAAAACGGAAAATATTCTAGTCTTACGGAAGGCAAAGGAAACGTCTCCGGGTGGGCTTGAATCACCAACCTTTCCGGGTTACAAGCCGAACGTGCTAATACCTCTTTTCTGTTTCTTTTGAGACTATTTACAATTTTATCGGAATACATCCATCTTAGTAAGAAATTGACTTTATAGTATGGCGGGATATCAGTTTTTCGAGGCACGCTAGGATTTATCGTTCTTTTAAGAATAGTAAAAGTAGAGAGAAAAGAGTAAAAATGTTCCATGATCAATATTCCACTTACCTAGATAGCAAAAAAGAAAAGTCCTTTAATATCGAGTCGGTTGCAAACACTGCCCGCATTGGAGATTTCGGCACTAGATGTTGTAAAAGCCCAGTTTTTCTTTGTCTAAAGAGTATGTACACTGCAAAGTTTCTTGTTTGCTTGTTTGTTTCGTTTATAGGAATAGTAGAATGAGCTTCTACTTATGTCTTATGACAAGAGTTAAGAAAAGAGTCCTGCAGAACGGGACGTGAATTCTTCATCACTAGTGCTGTATATGGCACAATTGTTTTTTACAACTTTCTTTATAAAAAAGTAAAATATCACCCTTGTGCTAAGATATTTTCGAAGAAAAGTTTACCATCCCATGCATGAGGATAGATCTGGTGAAAGGAGTCTACGTACTTCGGGGAATTAGCTCAAGTGGTAGAGCGCCCGCTTCGCATGCGCGAGGTACCGGGATCGATACCCGGATTCTCCGCATGACTCGTTTTCACTCTCCAAAATGACCTAACGATTGCATTTCTCTTCCACTCTTGTCTATGAATAGATGAAATAAAGCTAAATTAATATTTTAAACTGACGTTCAACGTTTCGTCTTAGGGGTCAGGTATTGAGTGGATAGAAGGGCAGTAAGAAATTTTTCATAGCAAGAACATTATGGTTAGGTTAGTTCTCTTAAGCATATTACAGCAACTAAATTATAATTAATAGACGGTTTAAAATGGAAAACATTTTAAGCCTTAACCCCTGACGGAAGGCAAAAGTAACATCTCCGGGTGGGCTTGAACCATCAACTTTTCGGTTTACAGCCGAACGTGCTAACCGATTGCGCCACGGAGACTTTCTTTTGGGAAAGTTTACCTCTATTCTGTTTCTTTGGAGAGTATTTTCACTCTTGTCGGTATACGTCTATCTTAGTAAGACGTTTAGTTTATACTATGTTGGGATATCAGTTTGCGAGGCACGCTGGGGTTTATCGTTCTTTAAAGTAGAGTCAAAGTAGAGATAAAAGAGTAAAAATGTTTCATGATCAATATTTAACTTACTTGGAAGGCAAAAAAGGAAAATCGTGTAATATGGAGTCCATCACAAACACTACCCTAATCGGAGATTTCGGCACTAGATACTGTAAAAACCCAGGTTTTCTTTCTCTAAAGTGTATGCACACTGCAAAGTTTCTTGTTTGCTTGTTGGTTTCGTTTATAGCAACAGTAGAATTAGCGCATTCTTATTTTATATGAAAAAAGTTTAGAAAGAGTCCAGCAGAGTGGGCCTTAAAATTCCTCATCGCTGTACATGGCACAATTAGTTTTTTACAAATTTCTTAAAAAAATATCACCTTCGTACTAAGATATTTTCGGGGAAACGTTTACCATCCCATGCATGAGGACAGATCTGGTGAAAGGAGTCTACGTACTTCGGGGAATTAGCTCAAGTGGTAGAGCGCCCGCGTCGCATGCGGGAGGTACCGGGATCAATACCCGGATTCTCCACAAGACTCCTTTTTACTCTCCAAAACGAACTAACTATTGCAGTTTTCTTCCACTTTTTCTATGAATATATGATAGAAAGCCTACTGAATTATGTTAAACTGACGTTCAACGTTTGAACTTAGTGGTCAGCAATTGAGCATATAGCAAGCCTGTTAGAAATTTTTCATGGCAACAACATTATGATTAGGTTAATTCTCTTTAGGATAGTAGAAGCGATTGAATAATAATTAGTAGAAGGAGAAAAACGGAAAATATTCTAGTCTTACGGAAGGCAAAGGAAACGTCTCCGGGTGGGCTTGAATCACCAACCTTTCCGGGTTACAAGCCGAACGTGCTAATACCTCTTTTCTGTTTCTTTTGAGACTTTTTACAATTTTGTCGGAATACATCTATCTTAGTAAG
Source organism: Pachyseris speciosa (assembly GCA_016490735.1). Taxonomy (NCBI): domain Eukaryota; kingdom Metazoa; phylum Cnidaria; class Anthozoa; order Scleractinia; family Pachyseridae; genus Pachyseris; species Pachyseris speciosa. The sequence continues at coordinate 10,917 of JAEMWC010001700.1, read as the reverse complement.
AAATTGACTTTATAGTATGGCGGGATATCAGTTATTTACGAGGCACGCTAGGATTTATCGTTCTTTTAAGAATAGTAAAAGTAGAGAGAAAAGAGTAAAAATGTTCCATGATCAATATTCCACTTACCTAGATAGCAAAAAAGAAAATGCTCTAATATCGAGTCGGTTGCAAACACTGCCCGCATTGGAGATTTCGGCACTAGATGTTGTAAAAGCCCAGTTTTTCTTTGTCTAAAGAGTATGTACACTGCAAAGTTTCTTGTTTGCTTGTTTGTTTCGTTTATAGGAATAGTAGAATGAGCTTCTACTTATGTCTTATGAAAAGAGTTAAGGAAAGAGTCCTGCAGAACGGGACGTGAATTCTTCATCACTAGCGCTGTATATGGCACAATTGTTTTTTTTACAACTTTCGTAATAAGAAAAATAAAATATCACCCTTGTGCTAAGATATTTTCGGAAAAAAATCACCACCCCATGCATGAGGACAGATCTAGTGAAACTCGGTGAACGTACTTCGGGGAATTAGCTCAAGTGGTAGAGCGCCCGCTTCGCATGCGGGAGGTACCGGGATCGATACCCGGATTCTCCACAAGACTCTTTTTTACTCTCCAAAACGAACTAACGATTGCAGTTTTCTTCCACTTTTGTTTATGTATTGATAACTGGGAATTAAAGCTTACTGAATATGTTAAAGTGCACCTAACCCCAAATTAAATATTTTTCCGCTAATATTAAACTGTTTACCTTTTCCAAAAACATGTAGCCTTTATTTCCAGTTTTGGACATTTTTATAAGCTTCCAAACTTACTATAAACTAAGTATCGTCTGTTTCACGACTGAGTCAGAAGGGGCATGGGTCTATTTGCATGCATGTTTACAAAGACTTACCGCGATGCAAATCAGTTTGTGACGTCAAATCGGGAATAGACCCATGCCTCTTATGACTCGGTCGTGAAACAGATAATGGTTAGAATTCGAACCTTTTACAGCCTATAAAAAGTCAAGATTTGGTTTAGAAAAGCGCTAAGAGGCACAATGCGTTTCGAACAGGTGCAAAGATTTATTTTAGCGAAAAAATATTTTGGGGTTAGGTGCACTTTAAACTGACGTCTAACGTTTGAAATTAGTAGTCAGCAATTGAGGTGATGGCAAGCCAGTTAGCAATTGTTTTAGAGCAACAACATAATGATTAGGTTAGTTCTCTTTAGCATGATAGAGCGACTAAATTATAATTAATAGAAGGCCTAAAACAGCAAATATTCTGATCGTTACGGAAGGCAAAGGAAACGTCTCCGGGTGGGCTTGAATCACTAACCTCACCGGGGTAAAAGCCAAACATGGTAAACCCTCTTTTCTGTTTCTTTGGAGAATGTTTAAAGTTTTGTCGGAATATATGTATCTTAGTAAGAAATTTACTTTATAGTATGGCGGGATATCAGTTTTGGAGGCACGCTAGGACCTATCGTTCTTTTAAGTAGACTCAAAGTAGAGACAAAAGGGTAAAAATGTTCCATGATCAATATTCAGCTTACTTGGAAGGATAAAATGGACAATCCAGACCTTTAATATCGAGTCCATTACAAACACTACCCTCATCGGATATTTTCAGTTGGCACTAGATGTTGTAAAAGCCCAGCTTTTCTTTCTCTAAAGAGGCTGCACACTGCAAAGTTCCTTGCTTGCTTGTTCGTTACGTTTATAACCCCAGTCGAAGTAGCTCCTACTTCTGTCTCATGAGTCCAGAAGAGAAGCCAGCACAACGGGCCATGACTTCTTCATCGCAGTACATGAGGCAAATATTATTTTATAAGTTTCTTTATAAAAAATAAAACATCACCATTTTCCTAAGATATTTTCGGAGAAAAGTTCACCATCCCATACACGATGACAGTCCCCGTAAAAGAAATCTACGTACTTCGGGGAATTAGCTCAAGTGGTAGAGCGCCCGCTTCGCATGCGGGAGGTACCGGGATCGATACCCGGATTCTCCACAACACTCGTTTTTACTCTCCAAAATGAACTAACCATTGGAATTCTCTTACATACATGCATGCATGCATACATACATACATACATACATACATACATACATACATACATACATACATACATACTTTATTGCAACTACCTACAAGGGTTTTTCAGTTACAAAACTACATAACTATCATGCTAAAATAAGATAATGGATAAAGACGCATTAAAAAATTAGTGAAATGCAATAAGAAAGAAAAGGAAAAATACAATGGATTGGATTTAGTATTTACAAATTTATAGATTAATCAGGATAAAGTAGGTTAACAAGTCTTTTCCTAAAAACGTTGACAGAGTCTGAAGATTTAACATGGTTTCTTAGATTATTCCAGAGCTTAGCACTATGGTAGGTGAAAGACCGCTGTCCAGTGGTTGTACGGCACCTCGGAATGTTCAGTTGACCGCGTTGTCAAGTATTTCTAGAGTGAGTTTGTGAGCGCAGAGTAAATTTCCCGATTAAGTAGTCAGGGACGAGTTTATTAACACATTTAAACATCACTATGGTATCGTTCAAGTAAAGTTTGTCATTAACAGGCAGCCAATTGAAAGATCCGATACCTTGTGAAATGTCATCAAACTTTTTGAGGCCGAGTACAATACGAGCGGCGAAGTTCTGCACTAACTGAAGTTTCTTGATGTTAAGTTTACTAGTGTTTGACCAGACAGTTGAGCAGTAATATAACCTACTGAAAACAAAGGAATTAATAAGTAGAAGTATTGTTTTCTTATCTAGCAAGTGTTTAATTCTATTTATTTGTACAAGTTTATGTAGGCAAGTAGAGACTGTCTTAGTAATGTGATCATTATAAGTTAGTGACTGGTCAATATATACGCCAAGATCCTTAGCAACAGTAACGGGTGTAATTTCTTTTCCAAGCATCCGAACGGATACAGTGGGAAGCTTGTTAAGGAGTTGAGGCACGCCAATTATTAGAACTTTGGTCTTATCAGGGTTTATCAATAAAGAATTTTGACAGCACCATCTGGAGACACATTCCAGGTCCGCATTTAGATTGTCAATTGCAGTGGATATGTCAGACGAGGGAAAAGACAAGATCAGTTTAGAATCATCAACGTAACAGGCCGATTTATAGTGAGTAGGGACAGACAACAGGTCATTTACATAAATAGTAAACAAGACTGGGCCCAATATTGATCCCTGGGGGAATACATATTTCAGTACAAGTGTATCAGAGCTAGCATCATAGATGCGTACTCTTTGACTGCGGCCAACAAGGTAGCTATGAAACCAGTCGAGGCTTAGAGAGGATACACCCAGTGCTTGTAGTTTCTGCAGTAAAATATCATGTCTAATGCTGTCAAAAGCCTTTGACATGTCAAGTAACACTAGAGCTGAGATCTTCTTATCATCAATTGCCTGCAACAGGTCATCTATAACACAGAGAAGGGCAGTCTCGGTTGAATGAAGCTTACGGTTACCACTTTGATTTTTAGCCAATTTCTTGTTTGCTGTTAGATAGTGGACAAATTGTCCATGGGCCAGTCGTTCAGATACCTTTGAAAGGATAGGCAATAGCGAAATTGGTCGGTTGTTGCACGGATCTTCAGGATTACCTGACTTTGGAATAGAAGTTACCTCGGCAATTTTCCATGCCCTTGCAAACGTTCCAGTATGGGAAGAATTGTTCATAATACTTGTGATTGATGGAAGAATTACTGGTAAACTGTCCTTGAGTACTCGTGCAGAGACTCTGTCGTAACCAGGTGCTTTATTTAAAGAGAAGCCTTTTTAATGACACGCTCAACATCCTTGTCTAACACCATATGAAACTGCAAAGCTTCTGAGCACTGATCACGTGAGGATTCCACAGCTGACATAGCAGGATGAATATCAAAAGTATGTTCAATAGCAAAGTCAAGAGCTTTCTGCGCTGTCACACTCCCTACTGACGTGAAGTATTCGTAAAAATTATTGACCAGAGCAGTGGAATTTTCAGTTGTAAAAGGACGCTTTTGACTCTTCCTTGGCAGGTAATTGTTGATAATCTGCCAGATTGCATTGGTATTTCGTTTACTATTAAGCAATTCAGTTCGCACATGAGTTTTTTCTGCAAATCTTAACTCACGCTTGACTTTCTGTCTGAAGCATCTGTATGCATTCCAGTGAAGACGGTCGTTTGATCTGATTGCCCTGCTATGCCAAAGATCACGGGTCTTCATTAGTTGGCGGATTTCTTCTGGAACGTAAGGATTTGGTTTAGTCTTGATCTTGATTCTCTTATTTGGGGCGTGATCGTTTAAAACATCTGCAAACAAGGCGTTAAATGTGTCCACTTGGTCGTCGAGATCAACAAACATGGAAATCATGTGGAACGGTACAAATGCCAGATCCTCACGGAAGCGCTCAGCATTATGGTTAGAATAACTCCTGATGGTAATATAGGAGGGCTTGAGTCTAGGAGTTTTTAGCGTTAAGACAAGATAAATGAGATGATGATCGCTTATAGAACAAGCGAGTACGTCGCTGAGGCTCACAATGTTTTTATTTGTAGTCATGATGACATCAATGAGGGGTTTAGTGGTCACAGTGATCCTTGTAGGTTTCTCAACCAGCTGGTTTAAGTTGAAAGTTGAGATGAAGTCCCGCAATGACTTAGACTCGGGGTTAGAGGCCAGCAGGTTGCAGTTTAGGTCTCCAAGTATAATAATATCCAAGTCCAGGTGTAATGCATCAACGAAGCTTTTAACAAGAGTTTCGAAGCAGCTGGTTGGTGTATCGGAAAGTGGATAAGTGTTACAAACTAAAAATGACTTATGACTTCTACACTGCACTCTCAGCCAAAGCTGTTGAAAACCATCACCACAAACTAGTGACAGATCATCCAGGACAGTCACTTTCAGGTTAGACGTAGCATAGATGCGTAAACCACCTCCATACTTGTGTGATCCGCGATCTTGTCTGAAGAGTTGATAACCAGGGATCTCGAGACTTGCGTCGCTCACAGCTAGATCTGCCCACGTTTCATATATCGTGAAAATATCAAAGTTGTTTTGTAGAATCGTATCTTTAACAAGGAAGAAATGCACTCTAGATTTCAAGGAGCGGACGTTCAGATGAGCGGCTTTGACGTTTGACTTCAGTTCCTTCGGTATCTCTTCGGTATCTCAAACATCTCCGCTTCGGACTATTATAACGTCCGTCGCGTTAAAAGAGGCAGTAAAGTTCGCAGAATACGTCACTCTTGACTTAAGAAATTTTTCGCGAGGCCAAGAAACAAAATGGCCGCCGGCTCGTGTCAGGTCCGCCATCGAATTTAGTTTAATTCTTGCAGTGAGATGTTAACAAATTGGAGACAAATATCCCAACAGCGCGCTTGAACATTCCCAAAGTGCTAAGGAGCACAAAAATATAAGCGAAAAACTTAGAAAAACACGTAATACCGCCTAAACACGTCCTACCGCCATGCTGACCGCTGACCTAGACAAGATCTACTCTTGTCTATGAATTGATGGAAGAAAGCTAAATGAATATTTTAAACTGATGTTCAACGTTTGAACTTAGGGGTCAGCTATTGAGCAGATGGGAAGCCAGTTAGAAATTTTTCATAGCAAGAACATTATGATTAGGTTAGTTCTCTTAAGCATATTACAGCAACTAAATTATAATTAATAGACGGACGAAAATGGAAAAGACTTTAAGCCTTACCCCCTGACGGAAGGCAAAAGTAACGTTCCCGTGTGGGCTTGAGCCACCATTAACCTTTGGGTTACCAGCTGAACGCGCTAGCCGATTGCGCCACGGAGACTGCCTTTAGGGGAAATTTACCTTTGTTCTGTTTCTTTGGAGAGTTTTTTTTATTCTTGTCGGTATACGTCTATCTTAGTAAGAAGTATAGTTTATGGTATGGCGGGATATCAGTTTCCGAGGCACGCTTGGGGTTATCCTTCTTCTAAGTAGAGTCAAAGTACAGAGAAAAGAGTGAGAATGTTCCATGATCATTTTTCCACTTACCTAGATAGCAAAAAAGAAAAATCCTGTGATATGGAGTCGGTTGAAAACACCACCCGGCACTAGATGTTGTAAAAACCCAGTTTTTCTTTCTCTAAAGTGTATGCACACTGCAAAGTTTCTTGTTTGCTTGTTGGTTTCGTTTATAGCAACAGTAGAATTAGCTCCTTCTTATGTCTTATGAACAGAGTTAAGAAAAGAGTCCTGCAGAACGGGACGTGAATTCTTCATCGCTGTACACGGCACAATTTTGATTTACAAATTTCTTTCGAAAACAAAAATCTAAGATATTTTCGGAAAAAAATTCACCATCCCATGCATGAGGACAGATCTGGTGAAAGTATCCTACGTACACCGGGGAGTTAGCTCAAGTGGTAGAGCGCTCGCTTCGCATGCGGGAGGTACCGGGATCGATACCCGGATTCTCCACAAGACTCTTTTTTACTCTCCAAAACGAACTAACGAATGCAGTTTCCTTCCACTTTTGTCTATAAATTGATGATATAAAGCTTACTGAATATGTTAAACTGACGTTCAACGTTTGAAGTTAGTGGTCAGCAATTGAGCAGATGGCAAGCCAGTTACAAATTGCTTAGAGCAACAAGATTAGGATTAGGTTAGTTCTCTTAAGCATAATAGAGCGACTAAATTCTAATTAATAAAAGGACCAAAATGGAAAATATTCTGAGCGTTACGAAAGGCAAAGGAAACCTCTCCAGGTGGGCTTGAATCACCAACCTTTCAGGGTTAAAAGGCGAACGTGCTAAAACCTCATTTCTGTTTCTTTGGAGACTTTTTACAATTTTGTCGGAATACATCTATCTTAGTAAGAAATTTACTTTGTTGTATGACGGGATATCAGTTTTCGAGGCACGCTAGGATTTATCGTTCTTTAAAGTAGAGTCAAAGTAGAGACAAAAGAGTAAAAATGTTCCATGATCAATATTCAACTTACTTGAAAGGGAAAAAAGGACAATCCTGTAATATTGAGTCCATTACAAACACTACCCTCATCGGATATTTCGGCACTAGATGTTGTAAAAGCCCAGTTTTTCTTTCTCTAAAGAGGCTGCACACTGCAAAGTTCCTTGCTTGCTTGTTCGTTACGTTTATAACCCCAGTCGAAGTAGTTCCTACTTCTTTCTCATGAAAAGAGTCCAGAAGAGAAGCCAGCACAACGGGCCATGACTTCTTCATCGCAGTACATGAGGCAAATATTATTTTATAAATTTCTTTATAAAAAATAAAACATCACCATTTTCCTAAGATATTTTCGGAGAAAAGTTCACCATCCCATACACGATGACAGTCCCCGTAAAAGAAATCTACGTACTTCGGGGAATTAGCTCAAGTGGTAGAGCGCCCGCTTCGCATGCGGGAGGTACCGGGATCGATACCCGGATTCTCCAAAGACTCTTTTTTACCCTGCAAAATGAACTAACGATTGCAATTCTCTTCCACTCTTGTATTTGAATAGTAATATATTCTCACTAGGATCATCCGCAAACCATGCCTTAGACTAGATAAGATATGGGAGACTCAGCCCAAGGCGGTCAGGAGCGGGGAGCTCCGTGCGGAGTGCTGGTTCATCGCTGCTGGGAGGTGGGTGGGACGCGAAAAGGAGAATTCGTAACACCGAAAAGACTGAATGAGCTATCGTGATAAGGGAGTGGCCTTATATAAGAGTCCCATACCACTGGGACACGTGAAGGATTGCCACGGACTGTACGCGGTATGCTAAGGTTACGTAATCAGCGTTCTAAGGCTATTTTGTGCGGAGCCCCTAGAGAGAATAGTAATATATTCTCACTAGGATCATCCGCAAACAATGCCGTTGACTAGATAAGATATGGGAGACTCAGCCCTTCGGCGGTGAGTCTCCTAGCAACTCCGTATAAAACCCATGATTCCCATAGGTTCCGAACGCATGTCAATCCCAAAACTCAAAAAGCACAAGAGAGAAAGACCCGAAACTTGCGGAATTGAACAAATCTTAATTCAGAATGAAGCAAAAGCATTTACACAGAGAGGAAAAACTATGGAAAAACAGGCTTAAAAGAAGAAACATTCCCAAAGGACTCGTAGGCCATAGCAACGTTGCTGGAAGAGCCAGAAGCTTCCGCAGAAAGTAACGCAGCTGGGGCATCAGGACGTAAAATGCTTCTGAGGTCATTGTAGTGGTCAACCATCTTCGTACTAGCCCAACCGACGTGGTCAGCAACCGCTTCCTTGGGGGCTCCGAGTAAAGAAAGCGTTATGGAGCAGCCACTACGAGAGCTGTGAGGAGTTTCACCATCATTAGCTTGAATTTGATCGAGATAGAACTTTAATGTGCCATGAACTGCAGAACCGGTAAAAGGTTCTTGGGTAACATTATTACCCTTGGTAACACGAAATAAAAAACCTTGACCTAGGTTAATTCTAATTGACTTAGTGACTGCGATATAACGCTCAAAATTCTTGACCGGACACACAACTAGATTTCTGCATCGACGCACTGCAAACGTGTTAACCGAATTCCCTCTCAAAGTTTTCCCGAACATGTGGTTAAATAATATCCCGGAGGAATCTGGGAAATATAAAACCTCTCTGGAAAGAACCCTACCCAGATCGGAAGAACGGTCTCCGGTAGTCGGTAGTGAAAAAGCAAAGATCGCGACTTAAGATATACAGGGAAATAGGGGAGATCCGTGGGCACTGAAGTTGAATGAGAATAAACTGTGCTATCATCTGAAGCTTTTCAAGAAACAAAGGTACCGCCTTCTTAGGGCAATTTCTGGCTTTAGCCTGTTCTTCTTTAATTAACTTTAAATAGTTCCTAATTGAAGGATGGGAAACGGGATTACCAATTCCCAATCTGTCGTCCCATTCTCCACCGAGTCCAGCTTCAGCAAAAATGGCTCTGAGCTTTCCCAACAAGCTGTCAATGGTGCCAGCAGCTAACCTTGAAGGGCAGCTACAAGAGGAGGATCGAGTTTGGCTCGCTTGTGGACATGACATCTGATGGACTTTTGTCCGGCCTGATTTGTCCTTCCAAACGAGGAATTTTAAGATGTCCCCAGGAGAGGCAGAGGAGAGAGACTTGGGGGTAGGTAAAGATGTGAGAAATCTAACCAGTTCCCGGTGGGTAGAAGACTTCTGTCTCTCGTAAGGCTTGTTTGACCTGATCTTCCTAAGTTCCGAAAAACGGTCTTCAATATCTTTTATGTCGATTCTCAGCAGGTCTCGAGTATTATCTACAACAACTGGATCTTTTCTAAATCCACATCTCTGACAAAAGTTAAATGGGTCATCGTTGAGATAAGCACATTGTGGACATGGGACGGCCGGTCTCCAAATTCTGGGTCGTCTGGACTGAGAGAGAAGAGAGAGAAAAATGTCTATTTTCCACTTGCTACTCTGAAGGCGAAAAGGTCCCAGGGAAGTGGACGAGTAACAAAACTTGCATTCCGTGAAGGAAAGAGGAGAATTCCCAAATCGCTTTTGCTTCCCAGTTGTAAACGGGCGTGGCTGCGAGAGATCAGGATAGGCCACCAAAACGGGAGAGGGTAGAACTTGGGAACGAGGATAGTGAAGAAAAGCTCGGATTCCAGCAAAAATCTCAGAAGTGGACCAAAGAGTAAAAATGGAGGAAAAACATAGGCATTCTCTGCTGCCGAAATGGTTTGAGCAAAAACGTTCACTCCTGAAGCGTGTGGCGTAAAAAAGGGAGTGAAGTGCGTTAATATTTCGCCTTTACTATCAATCTGGGCGTTCGATTCCAAGGACATGAAGTCAATAGTGTGAGGACCAAACCTCTTTTCTAGTTCTTGCCAAGCTTTCCCAGAAAGCATGCAATCCAGATCCGACAGGACGCGGGAGGGCGGATCGGCCGGGTTAGCGGAAGATGGTACATACTTGAGCGAAATTACTGCGTTGAGCTCGAAGGCTGTCTGGTGTAACTTCTTAAGTGCATCGTTAAGCTGCACATTCTTACCGCCCTGTTTCTCCCAAGACCGTAAAAAGGCCATATTATCGGTGTGGGCATCCACGCGCGCATTGGTAACGAGTGTTTTACCAGCTTGCAAGGTATTAACAAAGGCGAGGGCTTCCTTAACAACGATCGGGAGAGATCTAGTATCGCTGCTCCAATAGTCTCGAACTTCAAGGGGCGGCATTCCGGAGGCACGATAGAGCCTCCCCAGCTAAAGTCCGAAGAATCAGATGAAATGCTGACTACAACGTGTTTTTCATTGAGCCACGGGAGACAACCTTTCCAAGAGTCAAGGAAGCGCCAACGTTCTATTTCCTTCCTAAGGGCCCCGTCACTCGAACCAAACGCGAGGACTTGGAAAAGCCAGCTGTGGACCGGAAAATGTCCCTGGCGTAGAGCAAAGCCGCGGGAAGCGCAATACAAAAAGAAGATATTTTACCCGCCAATCGCTGGGGGGTCTTAACTGAGACCTCTCGGTTGGCTAAGATGTGTTCATGCAAAGTTGCAAACTTAATCTTCTTATCCTCTGGCAAAAGGAAGGCACAAAGTTGAGAGTCAACCAAAAACCCAAGGAATCTGACCACTTGAGCAGGGATAAGCGAAGACTTAGATAGGCCAATAAAATATCCTAAAGAAATTAGAACAGAGGCGGCTATAAAAACGGCAGCATTGGCAAACTATAAATCTGACCAATCCCCCACGGACGAACGATATTCAGGGAAGGAGAAAGCTGCCCAATATGACGGTCATCAATGTATTGGCTACAAGGCACTCCAAGGATCTGATGTAACAGGTGGCAGCCATGCCGATGGAATGGTAGACGTACGTGCTGCCCTTCCAACCGAAGGGATAGTATTGTAAACAAAATACCAGCCTTGCCATTGTAAGCCAAAATATTTCCTACTCTCCTCAGAAAGCTCGACGTGATCGTAACCACTCTTGT
>JAEMWC010001699.1:62500-106541 GCA_016490735.1 Pachyseris speciosa | reverse complement strand
AGGGCAATTTTAATACTTTCACATGTGAGCAATAGTAAGGCTTAAGCTTTAAGCTTCACTAATTTTAATTACTAGGTGTTCTCAGCTTACTTCAAAAATCGTAAATATAATAAGTTAATTTACGACTTCAATTTTTGAATAGCCTTACCTAAATTTCTGAACATTTGAAACATCCACTGTTTTGACAAAATCCCCGCCATGTTGAATTTAGATGACACCCTAATACGGCAATTATTGCCTTTTATGGTGAGAGCATCAAGCTGACCAATAAGGACGCGTTGTGAGTGAGCGTCAGTTTAGTGCGGTTAGTTTCAAATCGATCTAACGATCTGAACAAGCGAGGTTTCTTCTGAAGTTCGTATTTATTTTCGTTATTTTCTTGTTCTCTATCGATTTTTATCATCCGCATAGATTAGGGACGGTTAAGATTTGGAACGTAAAAAAATGGATTCAGAAATTGATCCAAATTATGAATATGATGCGCCGCAGTTTGTCGACTTCTCGGAAGGCCTACAACAACTTGATCCCGACGCAGACAAGTGGTTTGGTAAGTAAGTTTCTGCATTCGAATTTATACTCGCTTCGAATGTTCAAACATTTTATTAAATGGACCTTCCTTTGTTAAAAGATCAAAAAATAGGCGATGAACGTGGTGTGGTACCTGAAGACGCTGCAGATCGGGAGACAAGTGAAATGCTTGATGAGCCTGCAGGAGATACGATCAAAAGCAACAACGTGGTCTCCAAAGAATCATCAGAAATCCAAAACAAGAGCCTTCTTCACTAAATGAGTCAGAACCGGAGAAAGCATCGACGATCGAGGAAACCAAAGCAACTGTTCCTCAGAAACAAGTTCCAAAAAATGTGGTAACTTCTTGGGCGGAGTGGGTGTCCAAAACTGCAACCGCCGTTAAAGAAACCAAAAAGCAAGAGGACAATTCACAACGCCAAGTCAAAAGGTACATATTTCCCCGAAATCAGTTACTAAATTGCATGTTCTAAGTAGCGGTAATGTAGTGCAGCCTGGCCACTTTTGATTCGAAAGCGTGTGATTACTAATAACGACCCCTCGTTGTGGATCTTTCTTGGTGCATGGTTGAATGCTGGATTCAACTACCTGGATGCCAGAGGTCGATCTTCTCGCTCACCAGCGACGAGAACCGCTCAATTCCGTCGCCCCAAAACGAAAAAAATCTCTGGCACCCAGGGTAGGATTCAACCCATTCATCAACTGCATTCATAGTACTTAATAAGGAGTTAACATTTGACTTGTGTGCGAGTGAATAGCATCCCTAGTTTCGTAGTTTATATTAGTGAACTTAAGTTTTTGTTGTTTCTTTCTCACCATCGGGATAAGGCAATCAGGCCAAACCAACAAGACCACACCTTACAAGACTTGTATTGACTTATTTCCTTTTGCTGTGTAGGAAACGCGAGAAGAAAGAACCTGAGAGAAAATCGGCACGACTAAGGACCCTGTCAACTTGCTCTACTGCATCAACTTGTTCTGCAGTTTCCAGTTCCTCTGATAGTTGCCCAACTGCTAGAAAGGTGCCCAAGATCAAGCCACAGTTGACACTTACTGTTCCCACAACACCAAATGTTTTGAGGTAAACATGCAGTAGTGAACTCCTGGGTTAATTTCATTGCAAGCAGGAATCTTTAGTTACATATAGGAATTAAAAACAGATTTTGAGTGAAGATTGGAGTCAAGATATTGTTTGGGATCTTGCACCAAGTCTAATTTAATCCAGAAGGATTAATGTTACCCAGTTGACGATTCATACATGCTATGTACCGTAGTTACATGATCTGTCCCAGTGAGTTTGGTAGCAACCCTGTTTGTTGTAACTTATAAACATGGATCTATATGAATTTTTATACATTCATACATGTATATGTGCTGGTTCTGTAAGGGTAAGGGTTTTTTGCTTAGTGCAATAATTCTTGACAGAGTCATTGAAGTGATTGACTTTGTCTGTTAGGAGAGCTCCTCAGGCCAAGACAGCTGCAAACCAAGCACAAAAAGACAGAGAAGCGACTGAATTAGAAGTAATTGCTCAAAAGCAAAAGGAAATGCTGGAAAAACTGAAGCAGAATAAAGTTTCCATGAAAAAAGCCCTTTCTGGTCAATCCTACATGCCTTGTAGAAGTGCTGTAGACAATCTGACTCACCCTCAAGAATTCCACTTTGCAACAGATGACAGGCTTGGCCCAAGTACACACAACACTCTCACAACAGAAGAAAAGGAGAAGAATTTCCCTGGCTCCTTGAGGCAACATCCACCGTCTCCAGTAAGTGTTAGATTGGTTTCCATTTTAATAATAATGTTGTTGTTGATTTTTTTGTAACCAAACCTGAATAAACACTGTATATGTTCATAGTCACAGCAAGCATTTATAAACAACACAATTCTACTAAACCAACCAGTTGAGAGAGAGCTTGAAGAAGCAAATGGGTGCATGCAAAGTTAGTTTGAATAATAATAAACTTTATTTATCCTGGAAAGACCAATCAGCTGACCATACAATCAGCTGGTATCAACTGGTGCCAGCAATCTAATTACAACTCTCAAAGTCAAATGTACCTGGAGATAAACCTAGACCTTGGAGAAGAGAACCAACTAACTCAACCCACATAATATGTATGAGTCCAGGAATCAAACCCTGGACAAGCTGGTGGAAGGCGAGTGCTCTGACCACTATGCCAACCCCTCCCCATTTAATTCAAATTTTAGTGCTTCAAATAACTGTGCTAACAATAGATAGCCCTATTAAAGAAAGCAACACTTTTCTACAAGCGGTTCCTTGGGTAACATGCATGACAAAAAATCAGCACATCTAAGGCTCATTTTTTTTTCACATTTGACTTGTCCCTAAACAAATTCCTTTTAGGTCTGGGTGAGCAACAAAAGTGGCTTGTTAATTAAAGAAATAACTGAGTGATACTATTTTTCTTTTCCAGACATTCAAGAACAGAAAGCCTACAAAACCAGTCCCATTCAAAATGACTGAATCAAGGAAACGCAAGGAGCCAGATAACGTTGAGAACCCATGTGATCAATATCAATCCATGGCTCAGAAGGTCTACCAATGGCAGAAGAAAACACCAGAGCGTTTCCGTGTCAAGTCCCTTCAGGAACAAAACCAGGGCCCACAACATGCAGGCACTGATAAGGCTCCACAGAAGCTGACAGCTCCCAAGACACCAAACCTGAAGGCAAGGGATAGAAAACGACCCCTGCCGTCAGACTGTGTGAGCAGGGAGGAACAGGAGAGGATGCAGGAGGCAGAAATGAGGAAGTAAGAAACATTGTTGAATAGTGAATAGGCTGATTTAGCAAAGACAACTTGACAACTGTGATGACTGAGCATGCAGATAAAAACCGACTTGACCAATGGCAGAGCAGCATATTGAGCACCAGAAGTCGTGTTCAGTCCTTTCCGCACGCTCTCGCGTCCTCAAATGACGTTCCTGTTCTGTTGCTTAATTAGCCTGGCTAATATTAGACAAGTACAAACCTCACATATTAAGGAGATGCCCTTTGGACAGAACATAGGTGCAAGCTTACAGGAAGTTAACAAAAAACAAGAGTATTGCCTGAAAAGGTATGGTTTCAGAGTGTTCTCTGTTGCAGCATCCACATTCGGGAACACATTGCTGGAGGAGCTTAGAGACCACCCAATTCTATCCCTGAATCCCTGTCTCTATTTAAGAGAAAAAAACTCCAGACAGAGCTTTTATTCTATGAGATAAACTCTTAATATCTTTAGGTTCATTTTTTTGTCAGACATGCAACATAAGTATTGTGGGCTAATTAATTGAATGTGAATTTTTGTGGGTTTAATCTTACAGGTGTATGTTGTACTCTTAAATGCATTTTTAATACGATTTTAGACCAAATAATTATTGTTAATGTTCTTAAAAATACTGTGATGCCCTGGTGGACTATATATGGACTATAAATTAAATGTTTTTATTAATAAATAATTATTGCTTTAATAAATTAATATTAAGTTATAAATAGAGAGTATCCATGGAGAAGTCACCAGGACCATGATTTCTTGGTGCCCACTAGCAAATGTTTGACTGTAGTGTGTGATAAAAGGTCATGGTGAATCAAATGCTTCAAGTGGAAACAAAGCGTGGGATGTATATCAGTCGGCAAACTCTGTCATGCAGTTGTATCTTGAGATTTTGGCTCATGGAAGGCATGTTTACAACAGCTGAACTGGGCCTTAATTCTTGCCAGGCTGGGGCAATCAAACCTTCCAAACACCAGCTGAACCTCATCAAAATCAATATACTGTCAGTAACAGTACTGAACCAATATGCTGAACTAACAAATTGATGTCTTTTCCTTTCCAAACAGTTACAAGTTCAAAGCAACAGAATTAAATCGTAAGATTTTTGAGTGTAATGGAACCCTGGGTGTGTACATGGAACCCAAAAAGCCTCTTACTGAAGTAGAACCATTCAATTTTCATTATGAAGAGCGAGCGGGGGTGAATAAAACAAAAGAACAAGCTCACCATGAGGTTTGTTGTTAATTTCTTTTTTGAGGAGAGTTTTAGATGTATTAGTGGTGTCAAACAAATGCCCAATCTTTGGTGAATAAGTTACAAAAAGTTTTTCCCACTTAATAGTTTACCATAGCAACTTTATGACCTGTTAGAAATACCCCTAATTTTAGCTGTACCTAGGGACAATAACTCAAAAACAAGCTCAAATTGGGTATTTAAAAAACGTTATATCATGTTACTATGGTAACCTATCATTTGGGAAACGTTTCATACATGTAACTTGTTCACCAAAGAATGGCATTTCTTTGATACTTCTATAAAGTTACACTGTAACAGCCTACAAAGATTGGTCCCTTCAAAGTAAAAGTGCTGGAAACCAGGGTGAGCCACCTTCACAAAGAAATCAATAGCTACAACTGTATAGCCTGTGTAATAGCCTTGTACAGACAATAAATTTAGTTAGATAATTTAATTGGTTAAGTAATTAATTAATTGTTTTTAAAACAAGGCTCGATGGAAGAGCATGTAAATGAATTGATACCATGTATAAAGAAAGTTTTACTACGAAAATGGCAGTTTTTGTTCACAGAATCAATGGATACAGCTGTATCTCGTAGGTGGAAGTTTTTCTTCTATGGCACATATAATACCATCATAAATTGAGGTCTAAAACACTGGAACATGCTACCTAAATTAAAGTTAGCCTTTTAAAATGGTAAAATAATCATTATGAATTTAATCCAAAACATGTCCCTCTGTAAATGCCCTTCTGAATTTTAAGCTTGCTTTGAATAGTTTGCATAGGGGCAGTGAACTTGGTTGCCTTTACACATGTTACGGATTTAACCACAAGATGAATGTATATTCGTAGGAGGAGGAACACCCAAGGCAAATCAAGGCACAACCATTTCCTGACTTCAGCAACGTGTTTAAACCTGAACTGCCACACCGCAGTACACAGTCACACCCGTTTTCATTTGATCAGCGGGACAAGGAACTGAAACAAAAGAAAGAGGAGACAATTAAGACAATAATCTTGGAAGAGGAAAAGAAGGTATGCAGTTGGTAACTGATTTAAAAAATCCAAAGGGCACTTTATATCCTAACAAGCAAAGAAAAAATGATGTTCCAGAGGCTCCTTCAAAGGCTGACCAGTAAAAAATTTTATATTATGTTTTTGATGTCAGCTTTGAAGTGCCAAGAAAAAATGTAATGACATATATAAGAAAAAATAATATTGGTAAAATAAGGCCTACTTTTTCAAGTGCTTCTCCTTGTCGTCTAAAGGTAACCTGGTGTGAACTTTATGGTAGCTCATTTATGCATGTTCAATAAATCGTTTTATTAATTTCATGTGTGTTCAAGTTACAGTGTATTTCAACTGTACATTTTTGCACTGCTGCTTTCATGAAACAGGGTTAGATCTAGCCTGCGAAGCAGTCGATTCCTTGCCAAACACTGCGCGGGCAGATCGAGCCAGCTAGCGGGCGAACGAGCGTGACACTAGGGTAAGCAAAAAAATGGAAAAAAGCGGGGAGGGGGTGGTTCCTTCGCCGCCCCACCCCCTCCCCGCTTTTTCCAATTTTTTTGCTCACCGCAGTGTCACGCTCGTTCGCCCGCTTCCTTGCTTGATCTCCCCGCGCAGCGTTTGGCAAGGAATCGACTGCTTCGCAGGCTAGGTTAGATCAAATAGATACTGGGAAATTGTTCAAAAGATTGTCGAAGACGACGCGTGAAGGTTGTTACTTTGCCTTAATGTTAAGGGTTTTTGTTGCTTGTTCACAGGCTAGTGAGTTCCAGGCACAGCCGCTGCCAAGTTTTCCCCCACCCCCACTCCCTTCTTCCTCAAAATGCCTCACGGAACCTGCGCCATTCAATCTGTCAACGGAAAATCGTGGAGCTGTGAAAGCTGAAAAGTGGGGACAAAAGGTACATAATTATATGAATTATTTACACCGACTCTATGCCTGCCAACTTTTTCTGAGTCAAATGCGCGAGATTTTCGTCTCCTCATGACCGGAATTTCTGAACATGTTCCGGCGACTTCCATCGATTTCTGTAAGACTTACGAATGCTACTGAACATGTCCGAAGATGTTCCGATGACTTCCGAACACTTCCGAAGCTATTTGAAGCTATGGCGACATTTTAGCGCGCTCGGACACAGTTAGGACTCAAACTCGACATTAAGCGCCGTTTGTTGCAACATTTCTGGGGAATATTGAATTGAACTAAAAGTTTTTAATGTGTTAAAGAACAAGTCATCCAGATTTCTTAGTCAGGCGTGAGAAATTGTCCGCAATGCGTGAGAGTTGGCAGGTATACGACTCAATCAAAGACTGTCGAGACAGATGTTTAACTCACCCTTACTGCGGACAGTTAGTAGCGTGCACAGCAACGACTGGGGAACAATGGCGCGTTAGTTAGAGCGAGAGAGAGGAGACAGTAACTGCTGCCATTACACACGCTCGTAGCGAGGGATCTCCATTCTTTTTCCTGAACTGAAGGTGCCACAGTTTTATTGGCAGTTGACTGTACTTTGTAAATCTGAAATTCAACCGCAGCCCTGTCAAAATGTGCCGGCAGCCGGCAAACTTGCCGCCTGCAGTCAATTCATTGCCCCTTACTTCACACTTGGACTTCACTGTGAGTTCTCTAGCAGGCAATTCATTTTAGGATGACCTCCTTAAAGGCGTTATAAGGTAGATGCATAAACAGAAAGTGACTAAGTTGGGATCACGAAAATTACATTTGCCCAAAAGTGACTAAGATGGGGTCTATAACTGGCCACAGAATAGACTATAATGGGGTAGGGGTTATGAGAGACACCCCCCCTCCCCTCCGACCACCCTCCCCAGGTAAGGACAAACTATTTGAAGCTTTGTTTTACAAGGAGAATTTCGATAACTTACTTGAATTAAAAGACTATTAGATATTAGCTCTCGATTTCTATGCGTGATAGAAATCTCGAGGTCATAACGTTATTGTTAATTAAAACATTGAAAAGGTTTACTTGACAACGCTGCCCTTCTATTTTAGCTTCAGCAAGAGATTGAAGAAGGAAGAATGAAGAGGGTATTCAAAGCCCGGTCCACAAATGTGCTCTATACTGCTCCATTTGTCCCAGACAAGTCTACCGCCAAACCTAACACCAAAATCGAAGAATTCACGATGAACTCCGAAAAACGAGCCAAGGAGAGGGAGATTTATGAGATGCACAAGACGGAAAGAGAGTTAGAGGAGGAAGCGGTGAGAAAACAGCTGGAGAAGGAGAGAGAGGAAGAGGAAATGATGAACATAAAAAACCTGCGGAAACAACTTGTGCACAAGCCTAACCCCATCCGCAAATACCGCGCTGTTGAAATCAAGCAAAGCGATAGAGAACTTACGAACCCGAGGTCTCCCGAGTGGCAGTCGAAGAAACGAAGGAAATTACGAGTTTGAATCTTTTTTGTTAGACTGGCATTTGTCAACCATTTATTTGTCGATTCATGCACTAAAAGATACAAATGTAGATATCTAAGCACTGGAATTCGGTGATGTGGAAGCAAGATCTAAGCTTTCTGTTATCAGCTTTTCTTTTGTACATGGCTCTTATTTCGACAGCCTTCGCTTGCGCGTCGCGCAGATTTTCTGAAAACTGATGTAAAATATAACAATCACTGAATGAAATAATCACAACTTGAGGAAAACCATACAAAAGGCACCAAGTTCGTGATTGCGCGTCACGGGTATGCGTTTGCTCTTACTTGTTTAGAGCGCACTACCTGGGCTTTAGAGTGAACTGGAAACCACCCTGTAAAATACGTGTAAAACGTTTCTGTTCCAAAAACCAGCTTTAATTTTAAGTACAATAAGTAGGATTAGTTAATTAGTTAGACTAGTACCATGTTTAAAGACAATCACTGTCACCGCCATTATTTGTTCAACCCATTGCTTGAACATTTTTAAAATTCTTAATCTTTGATAGGTGACTCATCCATTTTACTTGAATGTATGTTGGCTCCATTGTATTGATACATTGTATAGTTTGCGGCAGTAAATTTGCAATTTGTTCAACGCACAAGATGGCAGGTCTGATTTAATGGCAAAAAATCTTTTAGAATAATTGATTCATAGAAGTCTCGTCTGACGTGTATTAACGAGACCACACTGTTTTCCTCGACTTTCCTCAAGTCACCGACAACCTGAAACCCAGACTGAGTTGTACTTTATTTGATTCTCAAGTACTGACGCCTCGCTAATCCCGAGGGCGCGGGAATAGACAATATTCGTATTCTCGGTAATGAACTGGATCTAGCATGAAGTGGAGGCTCACGCGGGGGAATCTTTTCATATGTAAATCAGTGTATTTCCCCGCATGAGCCTCCACTTCATGCTAGATCCAGTTCATTACCGAGAAAACGAATATTGTCTATTAGCCGTTTCGAGGGGCCGGGGGCTCGTTTGACTAATGCATTTTTGTCTGCGCGCAATTTTTAGCGTCAGCAAGTACCATGGTTCGCACAGGCCTGAAATACTCCTTGAAAAACTGCCAGGTCCTTGAAAACTCCTTAAATTTGAAGAAGCAGTGCTTGAATTTTATGAAAAAGGTCTTGACTTGAGAATACAGCAAATCAAGCTCATTTTAACATCAAAAGGTTGCATTAATATCTAGCATCAGTTGAGAAATGGATTTATAGTCTCTTTGAAAACGGCTAAGGTTTTTATAGCAGGACAATTTAGTGTTTCTTATTCAAAGTTTTCCCAGTTGTCTTGTGTAGCCCCTTCTTAACAGGTAAAGCCATGAGGGAAATGTAGCTTGAAATGTATTAACTTTGGTCCTTCTTAAACGAATTGTAAAGATTGCAATGGAAATAGTTGTTTTCATTTGGTTGAAAGACATTATTTGCACTTTGAGGTATTGCTTTTTTGGAGCGACTGTGGAAAATATTTAAATTGTGCCTGTATAAACGGACTCCTTGAATGTTGTTAAAAGTCCTTGAATAATAAGTTATCAAACCTGTATGAACCATGAGTACTCATTTGTGGGAGAAGTCTGACCATAGAAACGTTGAAAACCCATGATATCCCATGTCATCCACATTACCACATATAAAATTCTTGTGACAAGTTGCACGAAACATTGTACAAGTGTAACATACCTTGCAACGGCCAAAATCGTTATTAAGGCCGAGACACACTAGGCGACAAGGCCCTCCGTGTGTACTGCCTTCAAAACACGTCGCGGGGACAAGTCACCGCAACAATTCGCCTCGTCTGACACGGTGAATTTCTGTGAAAATTGTTGTCGCTGCGGCAGAATTTTGTCGCTGCGATCAGTCGCACAAATTCAATCTGGTTTGAATTCGTGCAACTGATCGCAGCGACAACAATTTTCACAAAAAATCACCGTGCCAGACGAGGCGAATTGTTGCAGCGACTTGTCCCCGCAACGTGTTGCAGCGACTTGTCGCCTAGTGTGTCTCGGCCTTTAAGGTGGGCCCACACGAGGGGACATGTTGCAGAAACATGTTGCTGCAACATGAAGCAGGGAAAAAATTGCGTTAAGTACATACTGAGGGACATGTTGCAGGAATGTGTAGCAGGGACATGTAGCAGGGACCAAATCTCAGAGTTTGCACACTTGTGAAAAAGTCCCCGGGATATGTTTCAGGGACGTGTTGCAGGGACATATCCCCTCGTGTGCGTTGACACCTTTTTCACTCGTGCAACATGAATTTTGTGCAAAATTTGTCCCTGCAACATGTCGCACGGAGTTCAACTTGGTGAACTTCATGGGACATGTTGCGGGGACAAATTTTGCACAACAAATTTTGCTGCAACATGTCCCCTCGTGTGGGCCCACCTTTAATCTCGCGTGAGACGAGAGCTTGCTCGCATGCTATGACTGTTCGTGCGACTTGTTCCGCAACGATTTTGGCCTTTGCGAAGTATATTGTACCGGCTTGGTACAATGTTTCTCGCAATGGCGTTGTGAGACAAGTTGCACGAAACATTGCACAGTATAACTAACCTAATCTCCCGACGATAAATATACCGACAATTGTAATTCTACCCAGCTAATGTTGAGAGTCTACATCTATGGAAAAAAAATATATTAAAAACAAAATCACGATATTTGGACTGGATGTGAACCCGGAAATACGGCGCTAGTAGGTACGGCTTCTTACCACTATCACGTGACTACCTGCCATGTTCGTTTACTGAAACAAGAAAGTATTTGCATAAAAATAGAGTTCTATTCCCAGAGGTTTAGTTTGGGACACCAACATGGCCGCCGTGACGTCATGTGAAAACACTCTATAACCAGACATTTATTAGAGCTTGCACAGAATATCACTTGTCTACAGTGATTAGGCCTAAGCGCTGATTTTAAACAGTAAGCTTTTTGTTGAGATTTGATGATCGACCTTTTCTATTTACTTTCTAAAATTATTTTTAGCGAGTGATTATATAGGCTTACTACAGGGTGTAGAATCAGCGCATGAATTATTACTCGGGATACTGTAAGTATACCGAGTTATAAGTCATGTCAGATTTCAGTCTTTTTTCGCCCTGTGCAGCAAAATGCACAATACAATTACGTGGCGGTGTTTTGATTGGGCAATGTACAATAGAAGGCACGTGGTGGTGTTTTCATTGGCCAATGCACAATAGAAGGCACGTGGCGGTGTTTCATCCTAGTCCAAAGTGCAAAGTATTGAATCATTATTGGACCATCAAGAGCCTTGAGCTACGTGACTCATAAATCTCTTTCTGTTCAGCCTTTGTAGTGGACTGTCTTGCTTGGATTACTGAGGATGTTGCGATATCTTTGTTAAGTTGTGAAAACTTTAATCCAGTAGAGTTTGTTCGCGTGAAAAGGTTTTTAAGACAAGGTTGGAAGCCTCGCACGCGCTGTATCAACTCGAATTAGAACGTTGTGACAGTTCTACATTTAGAAACCAGTATGTTAAGAGAAGTGTCTATGCGAATGTTTTCAAGCTTAGCAGAGAGAAAAAATATTTTGAGAGCCAAAGTAAACTCCAGATGTTGCCACTTAATTTACGGGTAAACAACGACAGCTGACAACGAATATGGGTGGCAATTCTCAAAACAGTTTAACGCGCTTTGCTCGTACGTGAAGAAAAAGGCCGTGTGCGAACCCAGAGGCAAACCATTAGTCGGATAGTTTTCGAGAATCAGAAAGCGTACGTCCTTCTTCTGCATCACAAAAGTATCCCGAGTAAACGCTCATAGAGCGTCTTGTATTGAGTTTTGTTCAACCAGCGACGTGGTGGTCTAGTGGTGCGGAGGATTAGTCAGCGAAGAGTCGTAGGCTCGAGTCCTGTTCGAACACTGATGATTGTCATTTACAACAAAAATGCTAACTTTCCAGAATTCCTTTCAGACTGTTAGTGTTAATAAATGTGGACCCTCTACTAGACTGTGTACATTTACTGTCAGGAGATTGGGTTGGAGCAGTACACTTACCTGATTTCGAGCAAGCGTATGTCCAGCGGTTTCAACATAATTTCCATGCCCATGGTGCGTTATCTGCGTAAGTGTTCGTGTTCGCAACTCTATTTACAATATTCCAATTAAGGCATAAACTTTTCATCTGTTGCACTGTGTCCTTAGCTTTGACTTAGCCAAAACCATTCCCCTGTTTTTGTAAGATCCCGTCAATTTAGCAGCAATGCCCTATGTAAATTTCTGAAGGAAAAAAGGCTTGCCAACGGACTTCTTACTGGAGTACTGGGTGCAGTTAGCATGGATCGCCGATATTTATCAATTTCCCTTCACCTCTCGTTAGGCTTGTCCAAAAACGTTCTAAGTAAGCATTCTGCGTACAGGCTCTACCATGATTGAGACCCCGTTCCACACGTATCCGGATATTTTCGAAAACGGAGATTTTTTTTCTCCGTATTTGAAAACATCCGCTTCCACACGGACCGTATTAGAACCGTATTTGCACGTCCAACCGTATACCCAAAAACGATTCTAATACGCTAGACTTCACATATTGAGCATGCGCAGGTTACGAGCGTATGCGCCCTGTGATAAGCATAAGCCCGCGAAAATCAAAGAGTTTGCCGCCATCTTTGTTTGTGTGCACTGGACCCTAACTTTGACATCATCGTATTCGAAAACCTTCGTTTTCGACCGTCCACACGAATACGATAAATCTCCGTTTTTCAAAATCTACAGTCTGGAGAGCGTTTTCAAAAACCTCCGTATTTGTGGCCGAAAACGCCGTTTACGTGTGGATGGGAGGAGCAAACGGAGAAAAAAATCTCCGTTTTCGAAAATATCCGGATACGTGTGGACGGGGTCTGAATTGACGTACTTTTACATAGGAACGGGATTCTCATGAAAAAGGAAACACAAGAATGTCTTTTTGTTGCTTTGCTTCGAAGAAGGGCAGAGTTTCCTCACTCGAAACCACAGAAAACGAGAAAACGGTTTTACATTGCCCTTACGATGTGAAAGAAGAGCGATGTTAAAAAAAATAAAGAGTAACAAGACCGCTGGAAAATAAAAGACCTGATGGTAACAATGCTGTTGTTCTAAATTTTATTGAAACACACGATTTTTCAATGACACTTTCTCTTTCTCCTCTCATTTTTCCTTACATAAATTGTGCATCGATTACTGATTTTATTTATGGCTTTACAACATAGAGTTCCTCACTAAGAGCTAGATTCTTTGACGCGATTTGATTTGCTTTTCACTGGTCTTTCCCTCCCTTCTGGGTCCGGTAGCAAGTCTCCCCATTTCGTCAGGTGCCGTGCGCACTTGTATATGTCACTGCAACAACAGCAGACGTAAATTAAAATGACATTTCATATCCTAAGGAAAGGCTGCAATTTGTTATCGACTGATAGGCTGTTTTTAGTCCCTAAGGCCCAGTTCAAACGTCGAACTTTTCATGTACCGAACTTAAATCCCTATTTGGGTCGACCCAAATAATAAAGTTCGCACGGTTGATTCAGACGTGGAACCTAACGGCGTCAAAACTTAATTCGGTAATTCACACAAAACCTTTGAGGTCAGCGGTTCTTGTTTGAAGTCTTGAGA
Organism: Pachyseris speciosa; assembly: GCA_016490735.1. Lineage (NCBI taxonomy): Eukaryota > Metazoa > Cnidaria > Anthozoa > Scleractinia > Pachyseridae > Pachyseris > Pachyseris speciosa. The sequence goes on along the minus strand of JAEMWC010001699.1, from coordinate 92,956 downwards.
GAATCAATATGGCGGTGAAACGAACACTCTGCATCCGTGAAAATAGAAGATGGCGCTTAAACATACAAATGGCATTACACAAATGTCATAACAAATGTCTTTTTTTTTTTTCGTTCCTTTGTTATTTATTTCATCCCAACGAGATAACATCACGACTTTTCCTCAATCCTATCGTCGGTTTGGCAGAAACACATAGGTTGGTGTACATTTCGTGTTTTTCAAGCATGAAGACTCCTCTTTTCCCGCCATCTTGTTTGAAAGCAGGCCTTTTGCGCATGACACCTTGCTCGAACGTCTAGAATTGTGAGTAAAAATAATTTATATAATGTATTTGTAATGTATGCATTACATTCGGCACATGAAAAGTTCGACGTTTGAACCGAAGTCGCTCTTCAGTCGAACTTCCCATGTAGACCACTCGAACTTAATTCTTGGGTCGACCCAAATCAGATATGTCGAACTTATCGATTCAAACGTCGATCTTTTCATGTACTTAATTGAAGGAATTAGGTTCGGTAAATTTGAGTACATGAAAAGTTCGACGTTTGAACTGGGCCTAAACGATACTATAAGGCAAAGCCCTACAAGTGAGAAAACAACGTCTCAGAGACGTTTACCCAAAAACCTTCTTGGGAGCAATACCAGACAAAATTTGGTATCGAAAAAGCAATCTCCACATAAAAGTCAGAAACATTGCACAAAATGTTGACCGCAACAGACGCTTCATATTCGGGTAAACGCAGTAAAGTAATCGCAACAAAGTTTCTAAAAAGAATGTTTCCACGTTTAAATCACTTCATCTTGTTTCGTGGGCAAAAAATGGCACGCACCCGTCTTTCTTTTTGGTTAAAATCTTCTGTCTCAGGTCACCTGAAAACAATAGAGACAGACACCTTAATTTCAGCAAGGTCACGCCACAGCCACCATAAAAGTCTTTCGTTTACTTTACCTGAAGCACCAGTGCACGAATCTGCACAGAGAGAACGCAGCGCTACCAGAAAGATCGCTTGTTCTTCCTACATTTTGAATTTAAAGCTTACCTGAGCTACAACAAAGTTTACAGATCACGTGTCGGCTTCTCAGTCTCAACGGCTGCAAAACCCGGGGCCATGGTTTCTCTGTGAATGGAACAACGAGAATTCACCAGAGAGCACCAGAAGAGCGTGCGCAAAGATACGCGTTTGTCTTTCACACATTAACACATTCGGGTACGAGGTATACATGGGAAAAGGGCCAAACCCATGCCTGCCTCGCGATTTAAACTTGTAACTTAAATATCACGCGCAATCTTTCGGTAATGCGCTTATCATATTACACTGAGCGATATCAGGGGATCGAGGCAGCCATTTTTGTGAAAGGGACTGGAAACCTATGCAAATAGCGCAGTAACACCATTGTATTTGGTCAACACCAAATGGCCAAGGAAATGATGGCGTCAAGTACAGTCGAAACTGTTCGAGAGGACAGCCGCTGAAGGCAGAACCTTTTACGTAGCACACTGATACTCATGGAATAACTGAAGCTATAGCATACTTACCGTTTGAATCTCGTTCACCTTTCCTGAGCACAATATATGAAAACCTCTCGGTATAAAATCCAAACTTCTTTAACCTGGTGTTTTTCTTTGAAGAAGAAAAGAAAACATGGCAAAAGTTAACCTTTCCTTGAAACCTTGACACAACCAGATGCCAAATCTCTCCCTTCTTGATCAAATAAAGCAAATAACTATGCCGGTAATTTAGGTTTGCTAGTTACTATCTCCTAATAATAACAAGTTAAGTTCTATACTATCGTTAACTACCTTTGCGGACTTCTCGGGTCTTTGCCACAAGCGGATTTAGGAACTTACATATAGTTTGTTGTTACAACAATTTGCCTGTATGTAAGTTGTTGCGGCATTCAGTAGTTGCGGCAATGTAAAGCCTTGTCCACACTGGGGACGCAAGCGTCGTAATCGCAATCGCAATCGCTATCGCAATCGCAAGCGTAGTCGCAAGAGAGTTTCGACCAAGTGTGAATCAATTCGACGTTGACGCTACGCGAGTCTCGCTTCCACGTTCGATCTTCATTTGCGAAGACCGGTGACGAGCAACTTGATTGGTTTAGTCCTTGGTAAAACGCTTGCGATTATGCCGATTTAGTTTACACTGGAACGTCGTAATTGTGGTTGTAATCGCAATCGTAAGAAAAACAAAACCTGATCCTTACGATTATGATTACAAGCAACGCTCTTACGACTGCACTTATGTCTACGATTTTTTTATTCTTACGGGGTTTTAGCGTTGCTTACGACTACGATTATGATTGCGATTACGATTACGACGCTAGTGAAAACGCAATCTGTGGCTGGGGTGTGAATTACGAAAACACATTGCAATCAAAGAGGTGCAGTGAGGGCAAAATTACCTGACAAAACGCTAACTGAACTCTTTGCTCGAAGTTACAAGGATGATCTCGTGTTTCGGGATCTGATCTTGCGCACTCAACATCATGTGGACACTACAAACAAGAAAACACTCCACAAATGAGTCCTGAATGCCACAAGTTACATGCCCCGAGTTCCGCAAGACAATGAATCCTTTATTTTCCTTGCTGGTGCAATGTGGTAGCTACACTTTTGCCCTCTCACTGTGCAACCTTGAAGGAATCAGCAGCTCTTGAAAGATCCGTTAGTGGAGTGACTTAAGTTGTTTTTTGTTTTAGATGATACAATTGACCGCAAGGAAAACAGATGACGGGACGCCCCGTTTGTTACTGAAATTGAAGCAGAAGTCCGATATTTTCGCATTGTTGCAATCACAACTTTCAAGAGCAGCTTATTCCTCGACTGCTCGTTAGAGGGGACTAAGACCCTGGAAGCCGACTCGGTTGTAACCAGTGTTGATGGCAGTTACATTTAAGAAACAAATACTGGTTTATATACTCACTGGCGCGAACACAAAGCCATTGTCCATTTCCTCAGCCGTAGGATCAAGAAATTGAAACTCCTGATCTGGAAAAAACATAAAATTAAAATGGTCAAAATAAAATGACAGATAAAGTAGGGAGAAGGGGAGCAGGGTTGGCGCAGTGGTGAGAGCGCTCGCCTTCCACCACTCGTCTTCATAAGGGGGCTGAGTTTGTTGGTCCTCTACTCAGCTCCGAGAGGTTTTTTCTCCGGGTGCTCCGGTTTTCCCCTCTCTCTCATTTAGTTTAGCTTTCTTAGCACAAGGTGAAAAATGCTGAAAGTAACAGGCAGTACTTAAAAATTATAGTTCATTGCATTGTCCTTAGTTATGTACTATATACTCACTTTCCACAGTATCACTTTCCACAGAGGTACATCCTCCTTCCTGAATTGAAAAGGAAGTGATTAAGTCACGAAAAGAGTGCAATTTATTCACAACTGAAGAGCACACAAATACCGTAAAAGCTTTATTAAGACCCCCGTCTCTATTAAACCCCTCTCTAATAAGCCCCCCATTTGGAAGTCGATGTTCTGATAAGACCCCTCTCTAAAAAGCCCCCCCCTTTTTGGGACAGGATATTTTGTTATTAGCCCCCCTTCTCTCCCCCCCATACGCTCTTACGAAATCCACTTCAAACGGCCCAGTTGGTTTGCTTCAACCAATACACACTCAAACACATAATACGGCTTGCTGCTCTGTATTAAATACTATAGTTTCACTGCAGTTGTTTGTGTTGTGTACAAAAACTATTTTAAGACGAAAACGGCACGTTTAAGATTTGAAATAAGCCCCCCCTCTCTGTTAAGCCCTCCCTCTCTAAAAAGCCCCTGTTAATGAGGCCTGAAATTAAATAAGCCCCTGGGGGATTGATAGAGCTTTATGGTAGGCCATTTCTGAATTGCCTACGGCCTCTTTTTCAAAGCAAGTCCTGGTGCTCATCTTTTCATACGAAAATTAGTTTTCATTCACATGCAAATGAAACTCATTTTCATACAAATGGTTGTGCACCAGGCCTCGCTTTGAAAAAGAGGCCAAAGGTAATTCGGACATGGCCTATTGCCAAGGTGTGTCCTTATTGACTGAAATTTACAGCCTCTCGGCCATTGAGAAAAGACCTAATAATTACTACCTTGAGTACCAGGCTTCTAGCATCTGATGTTATCTCAAACCCTTCAGAGTTACCATGCTCAATTATGACCTGTCAAAACACAATTTAGGAGAAGATATAACTTAACAGACTCACTTAAACGATTGTTTAGACAATCATGCAAACGCACCAGCCTGAAAAGGAAAGTGATCATTGTTATGAAATGAAAAAACTGGACCAACAAATTTCCGCATGCAAGTCAATCTTTTCTTTAAAAATGGTAACAATTACATGATGTATATAGTACACAATGCTGTAATTCAGATAAATATATTTAACAGTATTTAAAAATATAAATTTAAAAACAACAGAAATATTACTGGTTTTTCAAGTTCAAGTTAATTTGTGATTTGCTATTATCTGAATAATTATTATTTAACTGAAAATTTTCACAGTACTTCCAATTTCACTGGCTAAGCAGTTCAAAAACAAGTACAAATGGCAGAAATAAAAATGCAAATGGTTAAAAAATTCCATTCGTGAAACACACAAGCGTAACAGCTTATATCTACTGCTATTTGCCAGTTTCTGAGAAGATCAACTACTGGTATATATGATTTTCATATATTCACACTCATTTCTCCATAATTTTACAGGTTTATTACGAACCAACAAAATGACAACATCAACCCACCAAGAAGTCACTTGTTTTTCCCCATAAGCTTCTTACAGCCATCTGTCTCAGGGACATCTTTGGTATTTCACTGAGAGCATATGAAGCCACTACAACATTGTATGTGATCTGTTCATGAAGGCAAAAAAAAAACCAACAACTTATTAGATGATGACAAGCAATGAAAAGAGCAGCTTGAATAAACTGGCCACAATGGAACTTGCTCTTTGCAGTCAAGTTCAAGAAAATATTCAATACCCACCAAATTAGAAACAGGTAAAAATCTTTTGAAATAAACACTTGGAATGTGAAGAGAATCCTTGGATCCCTCACTGCCTGCAGAAAAAATTGAAAAAAAAAAACAAAAACAACAGGGTTAATTACTATTTGATTACAGACAGAGATCGTCTGTGTCCATTTACATTTCACATGTCATGTCCTCTTCCCATCATCCCCTCCTTCTCTCTTAGATGCCATTCAATTTACAGTGTTCCATCCCACCCCACTCAAGTATACCCTGCTTCAAAATGACTAACATTGGCTGTGCATGACATAATATTTATAATGGTAATTGAACTGAGTGGAGTGCAATTCGGTCTGAAATCATATGTGTGATTTCAAAATTGAACAAGCACTCAGCGTGAGTTTGATTTGAAATCACAAGTACATGATTTCAAACCAAAATTGCATGACACGAAGTTCAATTACCACTTTATTACACCCATTTTGAAATCACACAGTTTTTTTGTCAATATTAATATTTGTTTATCTATGAAATTTGATTGGTTAGTATTATTTCACTTTCATTTTGATGAGTTACAGAAAGGATGCAATTTAGAGTAACAAATGGTGCAATTTGGGAATAAACTGCACTGTTGAGAGCCAATCAGATTGCAAGGATCACCAGTGATTTCAAAATGGGTGTAATAAATAATAAAATATTACCTCTAAGAAGATACTGGGCCACATTAATCATGTCTTGTGACACATCTACACATTGATATTCTCTGAGTGAGTTTCCCCATTTCTCATGGGCTGCCCTACAAGCACACAATCATAGTTCACATTATTGACAGTGCATAATTAGTCTTGTCAGTATTATTTTATTTGAAGAGTTTACTGTAAAAAGGGCACATACTCAACTAGTATTGTCCACATTTATGACATCAGGGCAGTATCACTGCAAAAAGTAGCTGGAGGATCCAGCTTTTTTGGCATAGCCAATGTGTTGTAAAGTAACCGAACACAAAAATTCGCCTAAACACTTTCCCATCAGGTTTACAAAATATGGGTGATAAGTGACACACTGCTTTCAGAACCTGCAACTTTCTCAAATCCTGGACTGTGGTTGAAATGGACCACTGTTATTGACAAATTCTGAGTTGTTTAGACTTTGTCACCCCATAAACTGACCAAAGCTCCCAATTTTCATTGAATATGACCATTTATTCTGTTAGAAACCAAAACTGTTGGCTTTGAACGCTATTGGAGAATGCCAAAAAATATGCAACTTTTCCTGGAGTTTTTAAGACAAAAATTCCTCTCAAGGCTAAAAGTCTACATTGGCAGCAAACTCCAACTCCACTTCCTGCAATCTGGTCACATTTTTGTGCTCACTTCTTTAGCATGACCTGGATAATGCTATTCATTTCAGTTGCTCTCACAGGTCTTTAATTTTTCGTGTTTGTGACCCAAAGGGATTCTCGATAATTCTTGCATAATGATGGCGTGGAAGTCCACCAATTTCCATTTCAGATATTCTTTATAAGTGTTGAAACACCCAGTCCTACTGACAAAACATTGTACCGATTACATTATTTGCAAGTTAAAACTCGCCAAAATTACCAGGTCTGGAATCCAACTACAGAACGGCCAGAAATACAACCTCACTCACGAATCACCATGACTCCCTCAAACACTTTTGGCAGCCCACTTGCTGTGAAATTGCTTTTCACCTCAGAGCATTGCCTCTACCCACCAACCCAGCTTTAAGTTGCCAGGCAGAAAAACACACTTGTAAGGCAAAATATAGCAAAGGCTACAAATTGTAGGTAAATTAATTGCTAGCTTATAAACAGTTAACAGCCAGGGCCCAGTTGCTCGAAGCATGGTTTGTGCTAACCCGTGTTAAATACCATGATAACCTATAGGTTTTAATACATTTTAACCAATGGTTAGCGCTAACCATGCTTTGAACAACTCAGCCCAGTATGACAATAAAGATAGAGCCTTTGGGCTTTTGGACCACCAACATCTCTGTGGTAACCCCTTATATGAAATAACGAGATTGACTCAACCTCCTACCCTTTGGAAATTGCAAACAACACCTACAAAACATCTGATGAAAAGGCTTAATAACAGCCCTCAAACTGCGGCAAAAATGAATAAATCTCGAAGTTTCATTGACTAAGTACATACAGTCGAACCTCAATTACCCAGACTCGTGGGCACTGAGCTGAATAGTCTGGAAAACTGAGAGTCCGGATAATCGAAAATATGAATATTAATGAGCAAAAACTAAAACTGAATGACTGAACAAGTGGGGCATAAAATTTCACTTAGCAATAAAGAACATCTGAGCAAAATCAGAGCTGAGTGAAATGCATTGCATTAGGACAGTGTGCATGAGCTCAAAATGCATACAGATTTGTCTTTTGAAGCAAAACAAATTCAGTTTGAACTGGAGTTTCATTACTTAATGTGAAGGGAAAAAGTTTTGCTGCAGATCTTTAATATGGCTAATATTAATATTCACGAAAAAGGGGACCAGCTAGGTAAGTCTGGATAATCAAGAAATCTGGATAAGCAAGGTCCGGATAATCGAGGTTCGACTGTATATTTTACCATACTGCCATTCCGGTCCCTGAACCAAAATCCAAAAGAGTCTCTGGTTTAAAGTCTGGTTCACGCCGACTAATCTATAAAAAACAAACATGTTCACAAATAATGAATAAACTACATGTAAATACCCCTTACGAACCAAGTTCGAGGTCCGTACTGTAAGTTATGGACCAAGTTTTTTCCCATTGATTTATTGCCCAAGCACGAAGCATGTGGGCCATAAATTAATGTGAAAAACGAGGATCCGTAACTTACAGTACAGACCGAGAAAACGAGGTTAGTAAGATATTTATTAGATCTCTGAAGTTAATCTGGTGTGGGGGAAAGAAAACCAGTTGAAGTCAAGCGGGCCGTACTGTAGAGTACGGCCCACAAAATTGACCAATCACAGCTCATGGACTAAGTGAGAGATATAATAATATAAAATATTGCAATAGGGATTGCAATTAACTTACTTCATGAAAAACTCTAAGTGTGGTACCATAACTGGAGGGTATTCGACTCGCTGCATATGCAGTGGATTCTCGTTTGTTGTATCTGAAAGAAAAAAGTACCGGTAATAAATATACATGTTTATAAACAGTGTGCACATAGAGAAATTAGTTTGTGAGTAACTGGATAACAATGAGGTCAAGCAAACATACTATTACAACAAGAATGCTCACTGGGTCCTGACTAACAAAGATCGGAACATACAAAATATTTATGCTACCTCAAAAAGATTATAACAATGAAGAAAGTGAGGTTCAGGATGATGAGGATGACAATGATAATGCTGATGATTGACAATGACGACAGTACTGGTGATGACGGCCATAAAAGGGATTTGTGATGATACTAACAACCTACCTTATCACTTTATACTCAGCTTTTTTTGGCTTCTTCATAGTTTTTACTTTCTGTTCAATGTTATCTGCGCCATTGTTAATAGAAGTGTCTTTATTACCCACATCTGCATTGTTTTCTTTATTTTCCGTCTCCTGTTCATAACCTTGGCTCAAGAATTCGGTTTCTTCATCTCTTTGATCCTCCTCTTCCTCACTCATTTCATCTTCACTTACTTCACTAATGTTGTCGTCTAATACTGATCCTCTTTCTGGCCTCTCCAAATTCAAAATGTCATCTGGATTAACTTCAGTTTCTGCATTCAAAATACATGTGAAATTACAAATTGTCAGTCACGGTATTTTATTCAGGGTTGCCACTCGTTCGGAAAGAAAAAATTCCCTGACGTTTCCGACTTTTCACTGACCACAAACCAATTTTCCCTAACCAAGCATCCAAGACAATCATTAATTTTGCAGGTCTTTTTTTTTCAAATGACAATATCTTTACCAACAAGGAGTAAATTCCCTGACTTTTCATTTACTTTCAGGTAAAATTCAGAATTACCCTGACTTCATGCACAATTCCCGACGTGAATGCCCTGACTTGAAAAGCAAAATGTTTTCCCTCACTTTTCCCTGACTGTGACAACCACGTTATTAGACCACTCTGAGTGCACACTGTATACTGTTTACTAACCTGCCAATATAGTTCTCTGCCTTCTAAATTCCCTGTATTTCTGCCAAGTTTGTTCTGTTGGACGGCCTCTGTTTTTGATGTGCCTGGCAAGTTTTCTGCCATCATTTTCAACCACCTTCTTTGGAAATTCTATTAAAGATAACAAAAATAGTTTAAGTCATAACATCAAGATTAATAGGTACCATTTGTACATGTAATTAAATTTTGATATCAATGTTTGAGAGAGTAAATAATGGCAAGGCAATTTCTGTACTGATCTCTATCCATTAAATATTAACTTAGGATACTAATTACAGTTGTAGATCATGAGCTTGAGATTTCTATTGCCTGATGAGGGCACAACCCAGATCAACCATCATGCATAGAAATTGAGAGTGAATAATCTATTTTTTTTTTTAGTATAAACCTAATAGTCGTTCAAAACTAAACAGTTAAATTGTCTAAATCTTCCCCACAGACACTTTGAAAACACAAAGTGGCTGCCATTTTGTTGACAACTGCTACTCTCTATCTATCGCAGAATAGATAGTGAGTAGCGTAGCCAATCAGAGAACAGCATTCATGATAGAACACTACTAGGTTTATACTAAAAATAAATAATCGGGAAATTTACAGTTCGTGCTATTACTGCGGCACACTGCAAATGCAGCCAGGTGTGACCAGATTATCATAATTGAAGGGCTGAAAGCGAACTATCGTATGTGACGATTTTAGCCTCAAAATTTCAATTGAAATTGCTTGGAATTGGCTGAATTTTGACATGTGGACTCCATTTTTGTCATTGCCATTTTTGCCCTGTATTTTTTTTCTCTGTTGCGCACTTCATTTTCGAAAGAAAACCGGGCCTAAAGTATGTTCACACAGACCATAGTTTTGCTTTCAACCCTTCAATTAAATATACCTTATTCTAAAATGAGGGACTGTTCTCCTTTTTAACAAAAGTAGTGCCAAAAATTTCACCAAAAATGCACCAGTGAACTATTTATTATTGGTTGACAAAAATTGCAAGCTAACTTTGATAATAAAAAAAGAAAATGCTTACTTTTAAGATATTGTTTCAGGTTCTTCTCCAGTTGATCCGGTAAATGGACTGTCTTGAGATAAAACAAACCATCTGCTTCCTTGTTACGCTTCTCAAATCCAGTTTTTCCATAAGCAAATTTATCTCCTCTGGTTTCATTGACATTTCCATCTTCAGAAGGTTCCACATGGATTGTGCTAAAACTGGAACACAGAACCTACAAACATTTATAGAGTTACAGAAATCATAGTGATGAGCAACAAATGAAACACTACACAGTGTACAGGAAGACATATCCAAACTAAAGAGACCTATAGTAAATTATTTGGTCTATCTGATCTAAGTTGATAAAAGTGATAATGATGATGATGACGACGATGACAAGCTATCAAGTAAGCACACAATATAGATTTCATGATTTCTACTACCAATTCAACAAAAATGACAATGTATAATTTCTGTAACAGACAACAAACATGCCATATAAATTATTGTATAGGTTAAATCACGTCACACTCCATACTCAAGCAGGGTGCTTTTTTATGGACTCACTTCCCCTAGAGTAACTCTAAAAATGCTAAGAAGTAAACTGTACACATACACAGTTAGCAGTTGTACATCAATAGAGGAGATAAGTGCAAGGATTCTTTAATAGCATTGTTTTTTCATGCAATATTTATATTGTTTTATATCACTACAATTTTGTAGAAGGGGAGGGGTGAGGTGGAGGGTAGAGTGGCTATGAAAGAGGGGGCTGAGCGCAAGTGCACAGACCTTATGACCTAGCACCTTGCTATTATGCAGCTAAAGGGAATTGCGACAAGCTAACACCAGATTGAAAATCACTACAGCATTTAAAGACTACTTCAACCAAAGGCCACCCTCTGGCAAGAAAGTTACCTGTAAACTAGCCAACGAGAATCTCACATTGAAACAATAGATTTTCAAAAAATTAATTATGCATAACAAATTTGCCTGCTATCAAATCACAGGTAGCCCAAGCTGGTGATTTGTGTTGACCTTTGTAACATAAACAGTGGCGCATGTCACGAACTAGTAATTTAAGCATTGCATGACCTTTGCGTAATGGCGAAATTATAAGGATTTGTATGGGAGAAAATTGTTTCGAATTTCAAGGCAAAATTAGGAATGATTTTTCAATAAAATGTCCTCACCTTAACTCCTCTATAGTTTCTTTTGTGTCCTGTCTAGTTTCTTGGTTGATTTGTGGCTATTTCGTGGAGTTTCTGTTCCAATGGTTTCTCTCTATATATATACCTTTCCAAGGTAGGGGACTGATCCAGAACTGCGACCCGATCCACTGACGGAAAACAGCCGTAAATTCCTTCCAAAGACTCCAATCACGTCGAAATTCCATGTAAACCACAGCGTAACAGAACACATCCATCATAGGTTTCGGAGGACCAGTAACGTGCAGAGGGAATTATTCCTGAATAATAGCCACAATCTCTTCCGTCGAAATCGGCTTGATTCATAACTGTAGTGCCCCAACCGTTTCAAATTTGGCTTAGCGACCCGGCCTATGAGTCAAATTACTTACTCACCCGGTGATCAACAGTCAATTGATCCCATAAACAATCACACTGTTAGTCCCATTGGCTACCGGGTGAGTAAGTAATTTGACTCATAGGCCGGGTCGCTAAGCCAAATTTGAAACGGTTGGGACAATACACTTATGAATCAAGCCGATTTCAACGGAAAAGATTGTGGGTGTTATTCAGGAATAATTCCCTCTGCACTTTACTGGTCCTCCGAAACCTACAATGGATGTGTTCTGTTACTATCCGCCATGGTTCACATGGAATTTCGACATGATTGGAGTCTTTGGAAGGAATTTATGACTGTTTTCCGTCAGTGGATCCAGTCGCAGTTCTGGATCAGTCCCCTACCTTGGAAAGGTATATATATAGAGACTAACCGTTAGAACAGAAACTCCACAAAATCGCCACAAATCGACCTAGAAACCAGACAGGACACAAAAGAAACTATAGAGGAGCTAAGGTGAGGAAATTTTATTGAAAATCATTCCTAATTTTGCCTTCAAATTCAAAACAATTTCTCCCATACAAATCCTTATAATTTCGCCATTACGCAAAGGTTATGCAATGCTCAAATTACTAGTTCGTGATGCGCGCCACTGTTTATGTTACAAAAGTCAACACAAATCGTGAGCTTGGGCTACCTGTGATCAAATCACACCAAAATTCAAATTGTGGCTAGTCTATTGTTTCATTGCTCAAGCACAATTGGCCAGTTTGTAAAAAATGTCTTGGGTGGCCTTGATTGGAGTAGTCACATTGTAAATGCTTCAACAATAACGGAACAATTTCTTTTTCAGTAATCAGCTACTTTCCTTGTGGAACTGGCTTACTAACACCGCTTCCTGACTGAAAATTGCAAGTTATATTTACTAATTCCCACCATGCTAAAAAATTCAATAAGCATATTAAATAACGTGCAGACTGAGACAAACTCTGGCTTTCCCTTTATATAAGTGGGCGATCCAAAAACGTTTTGTTTAAATCAAAGCAGTTTTGCCCCCACTGAACATTGTTTAATCTGCGTGAAAGTTCAGTAAGCTTGTGAGCTTATATTATAACATGAGCCGTATTTGATCTAATCATGAGCTTAAATCATTTTCCTACCTTCCGTGGTGTGTAAAGGCGCTGATGAAAAACAAACCAGCATGTTTTGCAGCGCTCCACTGTACGAAAACAGAGATTTTTGCAGTTCATGTTTTCAAAGTTTTCTTCTCCATCGTGTTGCGAACGAGGGAAGTCTGGGCGAATATCACTTATCTAAGTGTATAAGATCAAACGAAATGTCCTGTTCAGCCTGAGGCTATTGAGAAAATTTAAATTTGGATTGGACTCAAGTTCTTTTCCGACTTTCTTCTAACCTGCTCACAGCCTCTGCAAGTCGATTCCTTTTGCAGACTTAACGAAGACATCTCTTACTTGAATTTGCACACACGTGTGCTCAGAGAATTTCTTAACATTTTTTCTGTATTCTGTGGTGGTACGCCCGTACGCCCCAGGAATGATTAATGATGGATGGAGACAGTGTCATTGAGAGGAATGTTGGGCCATCTAACCCACCCTATGTTTACGAGAAACAATTAAGTTTTAGCTATTAATTAGTAGGACTTGTTTTTGTAACGCATAGGTGTCGCCCCAACTGGGAAAATCGAACAAATCGGCGAAAACAAACTTCACTCGAGCCAGACGAAAGCTGTTATCATTAATTGACGATGATCACCCGCCAAGACGTAACCAAGTGCGAAAATGTGAAAGACTTGATTTGGCTCTAGAGGCGGCTTTGCGTGTTATGGAGAACCTTGCGGAGGAATATTCGCGTCGAGGAGATCGATATAGTCGAAATAAAATCGGCTGAGAAATGGAACAGTTAGAAAGCGAATTCACCGATTCCCAGAACAAAGCGCAAGAATATTTGGATAAAACAACATCGGAATCATCGACTTCAGAATCTGTGCTAAGCCGGAAGCAGGGAGCGGTCGGCGTAAAGAAATTGAATTCCAACCACACCCAGTTTCTCGAGAGCTTCAAGACCCACGCGACTGGAAACGCGATTTGCACGAGCCACACTCGGATTTAAGAGAGCCTCGAGATCATTACGAATGACCACACACTGATTTATATCAGGACGATCTAGAACCCCGCCAATTTACTCCAGTACAGACGAACCTCTCTAGTAAAGGCTCAGCTGATGTTACCGCGGTGACCATTGGGCGTGACATGTGGACTCAACTTAAGCGCGTTGCTATACCAGTATGTTCCGGAAACAAGAAGACCTATGAAAGTTGGAAAGCAGCATTCGTTTCCTGCATTGAAAAAGCACCCGCGACGCTAGAATATAAACTCCTTTAGTTACGGCAGTACTTATCGGGAGAGGCCCTGAAGACTATCGAGAACTTAGGACATTCAGGATTCACTTACGAAGTTGCAAAAGAGAGACTAGAACGCAAGTTTGGCGGCCAACAGCGTCAAATTGCTATTAAGCTGGAGGAAATGGAAAATTTCAAACCCCTTCGACCCGACAACTCAAAAGATATAGAAGACTTTGCGGATCTGTTGAACATTGCAGTTATTAATCTTAAGGAGGCGGGAAGATCTGCAGAGCTTGGAGACGGGTCTCTGTATTTGAAACTGCAAAAGAAGATGACGGAGCCAATGCTTGCACGCTATCATCGCTGGGTCTACGAGAATTTTAAGATCGAATCCGTGGAAACTCTGCGAGAGTGGGTCATACAATAATCACAGTTTCATAACATTGCGCATGAAACCGTCAAAGGTCTTCCCAAAGGAGACTGGCGCCCTGCATTTCAACGAAAGATAAACACGTTTTTCACAGAGCCTTCGATCACCGACCGTAAGCAGCGACAATGTCCGGTTTGTAGCAAACACCATGGCGTTTGGAACTGCGAGTTGTACCAGAAGATGACTGTCCCTAATCGCTGGGAAGCGGCAAAACAATTCAAGTTATGCTATCGATGCTTGAATTTTGGTCACCAAGGAAGCTTATGTCGTCGTAGCAGAGTGTGTGTAGTAAATGGCTGTCGAGAAAACCACCACAGGCTGTTGCACCGAGTTCAAAGTGCGAACGTCAGAAATCCAGATCAATCATCAGCAGTGGAGTTGAATACAGCAAGAGGAAGGGTGGATGCTTACCAAGCCCGTCGGTTGTCCCTCCTAACAATTCTGCTGAGTTATGCGGGGGTGAGACATCCTAACTGATTACGGAGGGGGAGCAGGGAAACATCACTGGGAGATCGATGACCACGGTAGCCAATAACGAATCAGAGGCACCTGTTTTTGTTGCGCTCCGGGCCGTTCCTGTGATTCTTGAAAAATGGTAATTGCTGAATAGAAGTGAACGCCCTGCTGGGCGATGCCAGTACAAGGACTTACCTCAATTCCGATGTTGCAGCTCAATTGGCCTACAGGGGGAATACCAAAGAGTGACAGTGAACGTGCTCAATGGAAGAGTTGAGACTTTCGAAACAATGCCTGAAGAACTTGAGATGGAGAGTGCAGATGGTCAGTTTACAGGAAAAATCAGCGCACTCACTACAGACCGGGTTACCGGAAACTTGCGCATTATTGACTGGGGAAAAGAGTCGAGCAAGTGGAAACATCTCCAAGGAATTAAGTTTCCAAAACAGAGTACGGCGCGACCGATCGTTGATATCCTGATTGGTATCGATTGTCTAGACCTGCATTACTCCTACGAAGACGTCCAAGGATTTTCGGGAGAGCTAATTGCAAGACGTACACCCCTGGGTTGGACTTGCGTCGGAAATCCGTACGGCAAGATCGGATATTGCGTACAGACAAACTTCATCCATGCCTATTTCGTTCGTGGGGAAGCAAAGTCAGAGGACATTGAATTAACTCTGCGCCAATTTTGGGTAATTGAAGTCCACAAAGATGAGCCTGTTTTGAGAGGCGAGAACAGAACGGTCACGGAAAACACCCAGCAGTCCTTAAAGTTCGTGGAAGGTCGGTATCAAGTTTCGATTCCATGGAAAAGGAACACAACCTTACCTCAAGACAACTATGAAATGGCGCTTCGAAGACTTGAGGGAACAGAATGTAGACTTGTGAAGAAACCAGAGATCACTAGAGCCTATACAGACCGCATTGAGCAATACACTTTAAAGGGGTACATCAGAAAAGTCCCAGTAACTGAGGATCGACCCTCGGCCAAGTGGTTTCTCCTTCAATTTCCAATTGTAAAGCCGGATAGAGCTACTACAAAGACGCGTATCGTTTTTGATGCCTCCGCGAGGTATCAAGGAGTTTCTTTGAACGATGTGATTTGCCAGGGACCAAAGTTACAACGTGACCTTTTTCACCTTTTGCTCCGTTTTCGAAAACACCCTGTTGCTCTGGTCAGTGACATTGCAGAAATGTATCTGAGGATTGCGATCGCACCCGAAGACCGTCCTTTTCACCGGTTTCTTTGGAGAGAATTAGACCAACGGAAAGCTCCAGAAGAGTACTGAATTTAGTCGTGTTGTATTTGGTGTGAATTCGTCGCCATTTCTTGCTCAGTTCGTCACGCAACATCACGCGCAAGCACATAGAATTGAGTACCCACTCGCGGCCGAAACCGCCCTCAAGTCGACCTACATGGATGACAGTATGGACTCGGTGATTGATGAACAGCAAGGAATCGAACTGTACAAGCAATTGTCGCAACTTTGGAATGGTGCAGGAATACAAGCTCGAAAGTGGTTGCCCAACTCTCCAGTTGTGCTGAATGAAATCCCACCAGAAGACAGAGCGTCAGAAATTGATTTAAAGGAAGGATTTCTACCCTCCATCAAAACCCTGTATTATGGGAGGCAGCAAAGGATGCGTTCACCTTCAAGGTTCAACCACCTGATAACTACTTTTCCTTTACGAAGCGCAACTCTCTATCCAAAGTGGCAATTTTGTTCGATCCGCTCGGGTTCCTCGCGCCTTTTATCATCAGAGCCAAAGTCCTGTTGCAAGACCTATGGGCTGCAGGGCTGGATTGCAACGACACCCTCGGAGAAACCCTAGTGCGCAGAAGTCGAAATTGGTTCGAAGAATTGCCCGAACTAGCTCAGATCAGCGTTCCACGATGCCTGCAACCACTGAAAGATGAAACAGCAATTTCCCCATCTCTTCAAACCTTCGTGGATGCTTCCCAAGACGTTTATGGTGCAGTTGTGTACTACAGAAATGTCTATCCAAGCGGGCTAATATCCAGTGTTATTGTGGCTGCAAAGATAAGCGTCGCTCCCCTTAGCGCAATCAGTGTTCCACGCCTGGAATTAATGGGTCCTTAGCTTGATTCAAGGCTAACTAAAGAGATTTCAAAGGCATTGAATGTATCGGGTGCAGTTTTCTGGTCTGATAGTGCAGATGTACTCTGGTGGTTGCGTAACGCAAGTCTGTGTTTCAAACCATTTGTTGCTAACAGAGTTGCTGAAATTCAAAGTTCATCAAGTTCTAATCAGTGGAGGTATGTTCCAACGAAAGACAATCCCGCAGATCTTGCAACAAGAGATGTATCAGCATCTGGTCTAGCTTGTTCTGAAATATGGTGGCAAGGCCCAAACTTCTTGAGAGAACCGGAATCGGAATGGCCAGAGAATCTGATTCAGCCGTCATCATCATCACAAAGGGAACTCAGAACAATGGGACGTTTCGGTAAAGCAGAAATCAAAGAAGGTCAAGAAAGCACACTAACTGGGGCTACAATCGATGGATCACACGATTAGCGTTTAAATCCGCAACGGTTTTCAAGTTGGATCCGACTCGCGAGGGTTCACGCGTGGGTATCCCGTTTCCTTGACAACTGTTGTCTATCGAATAAGCAACGAACAGCTGGAGAACTCACGCCAGAAGAGATCAGAAATGCAGAAAGCCAAATTATCGCAGAAGCCCAGCAACAAGCATTTCCTGATGAATATCGCCTGTTGGTACAAGGGAAGAACTTGCCGCACTCAAGTAAGCTTCTTCAACTTCGACCAGTGCCCGACGAGGACGAACTTTTACGCTGTGATGGAATTATTCTATTTTTCTGTCGATTTTAGGCTGAAAATATTCTTGTAATATTCTCAATTATAGCTTATGACATTTCCGTTTAAGGACGTATTGGGGTATCCCATTACAAGTTAAGTGTTTGCTATTTTGTACTGCACAAATACATTACATGTACCGCTCATCATTGAACATTTGGCTATTGCTAGCTAGTTAAAGTAAAAAGTTAAGTAAAAACATATCATTATATGGTATTTACAGATTTTCAACGCACGAAATTATATTCTTTTCACAATTTCAGCCTCAGATTTATTCTTAAAATATTCTTAAAATCTCGCAAATTTAAGCCTCGATATTCTTATAAAATATATTCTTATAAAAAAAAGAGTGTATGCCGAAATTGTTCCATACAACACGCGTTTTCCAATTATTCTCCCACTGGGTTACTGCCTTGATAGTTGTTAAACATTACCACGAGAAGGGTTATCACGCGAGCGGAACTAATCAAACCTTAGCTGATCTGTCCTCACTTTTCTGGATTATCGCAGGCAAAGAGGAAATACGGGCCTGCGAGAAGAATTGTACGGAATGCAGAAGACGCAAAACAAAACCTGCCAGCCAAGTGATGGCGCTTTTACCACGGATAAGAGTGAAAGAACCTCCTCGAGCCTTCACCAGAATTGCCATAGATTTTGCGGGTCCTTTTTTCACCATCCAAGGAAGAGGGAGAACTAGACCAAAACGCTATCTTTGCTTATTCACTTGCTTGTTATCGAGAACCGTGCATTTGGAACTCGCATTTGGACTTGACACTGATACATTTTTAAACGCGTTTTATCGCATGGTCAATCGAAGAGGGCTTCCCCAAGAGATTGTCTCGGACAACGGAGGAAACTTTGTTGGGGCTAAGAAGGAATTACGTGAGCTTGCGCTGCCAAGAAACTTGACGAGGATAAAACTCAGAGATCTGTTGCAAATAAAGGCATCAAATGGCGTTTCAATCCACCATTAGCGCTACACTTCGGGGGAGTACACGAAATCATGGTTAAGGAGGCGGGTCTAAAGTACAGGTCACATTAAGAAGGTCACAGGTACAGGTCACGGCTTTATTGATTGGTAACTAAGCGAAAAAATTTCTCCTCAATCTAAAACAAAATTTTGGATACTGATTAGGGCTAGGAGACAATTTTGGGCTTCTTTATTTATCTTTAGCACGGTGACCTGTACGTTGACTTGTGGAATGTGACCTGTACTTTAGCCCCGCCGTGATTAAGGCGGCAAAAAGAGCAATCTTTGCAATTTTGGGGTCGGCGGACGTTAACGATGAAGAACTGATGACAGCCTTTACTGGTGCGCAAGCTTTGATCAACTCAAGACCACTGACATACCAGTCTGCGAATCCAAATGACGACGTACCTCTCACGCCGAACCATTTTCGTCATGAGTCAGATTGGTGGTCAATTCGCCCCAGAGAGTGTGGATGACTTTAATCTTTAATCTTTAATGAATTTACTCCTAAAACAGTGATAACTATACTACGAGTTTAAAGTAAAATATGCGTGGGAATAAAATTAAATATAAATAATTACGAACTAATAAATAGGTAAGTAAATAGATACAACAGTATAAAAATGACGACAAATATCTAGACATCAAGAAACGATGGCGAGGAATTCAGGAGCTCGTGGCCAGTGGCCTCGCGGTCGAGTAATCGAAGCTTATCCTGGTGAAGATGGAAGTGTGAGAGTTGCTTAAGTTCAAGTTGGACGCAACACTCTCACTCGAAGTAACTCCAAGCTGTGTTCTTTAGAAGTTTTTACGAGAATTTGCGGCAAAGCTAAATACAAGAAACACTTTGCGTTTAAGTGACTATTCTTTAACTGACTCTTTTTGTCAAGAAACTTTTTCTCGCATGTACACGTTAGTCGATATGCAACATCGTGCCTATCGAGGAGGGGGAGAATGTTTACGAGAAACAATTAAGTTTTAGCTATTAATTAGTAGGACTTGTTTTTGTATCGCATAGGTGTCGCCCCTACTGGGAAAATCGAACAATAAGCAATCAAGTGTTTAGTGTCGTTAGCTATAAAAGGGGACAATAATTGTTCAAGTCAGTCGTTTTCCATCGTTCGCCAGTTTAGTTTTCGTACGTATTCGATCGACTTTATACGAGTTCAACAGTAGGGATTTTTTTCGCTAGGATTATAGTTTCGTTTCGTAAAAATGTAAAAATGTAATAGGTTATGTCAGAACACTATACATATCGTCATTACAAGAAAACAGAAAATTATGATAAAGCTAGGGTGGTCACAGACACTAAAGGCTCTTCCACATCTCACTGTCAGCCATTCGTGTACAACCATACAACACGCCACATGTATGTTTTCTCAAAAACAGTTCTACAAGCGAGCATACACCAATGACTGCTTCCTACATGCTTAACATAACTTGAGGCCAACAGCTAACACAACCTAAAACTTCCCTTCCCACACCAAACTTTTGCTTTCTTGCATCTTTAGCTTGCATTAAGCAAGCATAAAGGGAGAAGGGGAAGAGGAAACACCTCCTGGTGATGTCTGCCATAAAAGCTAGCATGGTTTTCAAACCCAACTATCACTGACCGTACAGAAAAAGCAGCCTAACATCTACCTTACAAATTTCACGCCAATGGAAGCATTTCCCAGTTCCTTACAGTAAAACTGAAGGGATGACTGTACAAGCATAGTAACACAACTATGCATGATGGATTTTACTTGTTCTTGTTTATAACTCAGATATTCCTAATAGTATGTGCTTGCTTTCAAAATGTAGCCAGACTGTATTTTTTTTCTGCCAATGGCAAGTTTGCCAGTAAAGCACACAAAATACCAGTACTTCAAATACCCAAAACAAAACTAATGCCCCACAAACTGAATTCAAAAAAGCCAAACTGTTTTAAGCTACTATCAGAATTAATATATAGAAGATATAAAAAGTGCAGGGAAGTGCAAATGCAGGGAACAAGTGAAATATTTTACAACATTAGAGAAAAATTTTTCATCTCCAAGAAACCATGTAGTGCTCTATTTATTATAAAAACACCAGTGTAATACCAAACCATTTCACTTTTACATTTTTTACTGCTCCAAAGGATGCAATTTATTATGTAACCATATTAATGGTGATCTTTTCACATGTGAATATTATACACTTAATGCATGGTCCCGAGGGAAACAGTTACTTTTGTTTTCCCGAGAGTGCTGATATTTCCCGAGACAAACATAAGTCAAGGGAAAACAAAACTAACTAGTTTCCCA
Source organism: Pachyseris speciosa (assembly GCA_016490735.1). Taxonomy (NCBI): domain Eukaryota; kingdom Metazoa; phylum Cnidaria; class Anthozoa; order Scleractinia; family Pachyseridae; genus Pachyseris; species Pachyseris speciosa. The sequence continues at coordinate 72,010 of JAEMWC010001699.1, read as the reverse complement.
AGGGACCATACATTGTAACTGTATCACGGTCAGGATACATTTGAATTTGATCAGGTGCACTTGACCAAGAGTCAACCAATCACAGTACTTGTCTTATTGAGTGAAAGTCCAGGTATATAACAAAACATGTCATTGTCACATGAAGATATCATCTGGCATTTCATTGGTGTTTATATAATGAACTACTAAACTGACTTTCAAACAACTGGAAAACAAGTTAAAGTGTGACAAGTACATCTTTATATATATTTAAATAAATGCAACTAATACAGCTATCAAAAAAAAGTGGCTACTAATAAAATTCAGTCTATTGTTTTAGTCATCTTCTGCCTCCAAATTGATATTGTTCCCAAATTTGGCATACAGTTTCACTTTAAGATCTCCAAGGACACTTTTTACTTCCCCTGTCTGGGTTTCAAGGGATTTGATTTCTTCTTGTATCTTGGACTTTGCAGTCTCAAGGAATTCTTGAGTTTCCTCAGATGATAAGTGAATGAAAACCTCGCCTATTCTGTAAGTACGTATTGTTAAGGAAACATATCTACTATTAGTATAAATCTACCAGTGTTCTATAACGAATGCTGTTCTCTGATTGGCTACACTACTCGCTATATACATTGTAAAGCGCATTTGGGCATTAGGAAAATGCGCTATAGAAATTGCTTAATTAATAATTAATTAATTATATTGTGTGAAGTATTATGTGATAGATAGTAGCAGCAACGAAATGGCAGCCACTTCTTTCTTTCTTTCCCCCTCTCCCCCTCCCCCACCACTGTTACCTAGGCCTCTTAGAATAATTGTTATACCCCCACCCCCATGCACTCCCCTTTACAGGCAAAACCCTAACCAAGCAGACTAGCTATTTGCTACTAATAAGACAGGACAAAAGGATATGGAATTGGTGCTGTGTCATCTTCTAATAACATTAGTTCATCGCCAGCATCTTCAAGATTCTGAAGTTCTTTCTGAAAAAATGATTCAATTCAATTCAATTGTGTACGTAGCTTGTCATAATCAGTATAATATTAGTAAGACTTAAGCTTACTAGTCAATAATAATAATAATAATAATAATAATAATGTTTAATACTTATATTGCGCCTTTTACATCTAAATATGAACAAAAGCGCATGACAGTAAATATCTTAATAATATAATACAAATGATAAAAACAACTATATGAAAGAACTACAACCTAACAACTATATTACAATGTTTACACCCTTTTAAAAGTTAATTATGAATACCGCGTTAAAAACTACTAAGCAAAGCTAATATAAGAAACTACTAAATGCCTCTCTAAAATAATAAGTCTTCAGCATGGATTTAAAGGTGTTGAGGTCTGTCTGGCTTCTAATGTTTACCGGCAGGGTATTCCAAGTCTTCGGCGCAGACGCTGAAAAAGCCCTATCCCCTAGTGTGCTCTTAAATCTTGCTGAAGGATCTTGAAGCAACACCCCTACATTCATAGAGCGTAATGGATAGCGTTTATTTTTTTCTAAATACACTTGTCTACACTAGTCAGAGAGAAAGAGAGAGAGAGATACGATTTTTGGTTCTCTTTCGCACCTTTTTTGTGTCGATTTCGTCCTTCAGTTCTTGAAGTCGTGCACTTTTTCGGGCGAAGGTGTTTATCTGTTGCTGATCTTCAAATGTGATGTTTGTATCCTCTCCACCAATCTGCAAAGAAAAGTCCCATCCGAATGAAATTTGATTCTTCTTTCTTTTAGCCAAGTAAAAGCAAAGGTGATCAAAAGGGATATAATCAACGAAAATATATTTTTGAAGTTTCTACACAACCTTCCGCTTGGGTGTCGCCATCTTGAATTTACAGCTTTGTAACCGCTCGACTTTGAGAGCGCGCAGTCCTCTGTTGCTTGGACGCAGGAAAAGATGCAAATGACATTCACATAGCTTTGATTTATCAACAACACGGTCATATGTTGTGTAAAACATAATTTATTGACATCAAACGTAAGGACCTCATTTGGCGATAGTTTGCGTTTACAAAATGAAAGCTGTTTTGGTTCTTTGGTGATGTGTCGTGGTATAATGGGTATACGGACGTCGGAATGCGGTCGATAATTTTGCTGTTTGCGGGACAGGTTGTCCTTTGTGCTCTGGAATGTAGGAGAAATGAACTTGGATTTGCCCACTAAGAACGTGCTGATGGAACGAAGCCTTGCCAGTAATGGGTAAGTTTAATTTGCCATGCTTTGATTGAAGCCCACTAGCCCTCAAATTAAACTGTCGTTTCGTCAAGTATACTGGCAGTAAGCTTATTATAAAACACTTCTAAAAGCTAAATAGTGACCGGGCCATTCTCTTCTATCAGTCTGTTCTGAACTCGTGCAGGGTTTAAATCAGAACGCTGGCCATGGTTGACGCGCTTTTGATTAGTTTTAACCATGATGTTAAATATTTAAAAATATTTAACTTTGCATACAAACTCAATCATTTCTTGATAACTATAAATCAGTAAGCTTAACTGCACATTCAAGCTTAATTTGTTCATGCATAAGCTTAAGTTTTACACAAATGGCCATTTGGGCGACTTCTGCATGAATGCATGAACCCAAACCACAAAGAGATTACCACAAACAGTTAAAGCTTTTTAACTTCCATTAAACAAACACTTCTCCGCAGACCACAGACCAGTTAGCTCAGTGGTAGAGCACCGGACTACCGTGCGGGAGGTCGCGGGTTCAAACCCCGGCCGGACCAACACTCAGGGTCTTTAAAAAATTGAGGAGAAAGTGCTGCCTTTGTAATGACATCTACAAACGGTTAGACTTTCTAGTCTTCTCGGATAAGGACGATAAACTGTAGGCCCCGTCTCACAACTCTTCATAATTCTCTGACTCTGTGGGACGTAAAAGAACCACTAGGGACGTAACAAAACTCTGGCAGTGACCACCCCTAGTGTCTGTCTTAATTTGATATTGACAATACGGGGGCACTCATAACTCAACTTCATTAATTGTAAACTGCGTTATAAGCAGTCTGGTAAAGTCCCCCGGCCAGTGTTGTAAACCGCCATGAGACTATGTGATATGAGCGGTATATAAATACGCATTACATTACATTACATATTACATTACACTTCTCTCCTTTTGAAGTGCCACAAGTGCAAGGGCATGTCATTACTGGAGAATAGATAGTCAATGGGATTAGATCACACAGCATTATACACTACTGAGATTGATTTTATTTTTCTCATCTGCTGTTTATGTAGATGATTATAGCATAACACAGCTTTACAGAAGGATAATATCGCCCTCACTTAAGACACACAATGAAGCCTGGCAAAAGCAGACACATTTTCGGCACAGGAACATCGAGAGCCAATCACCAGTCAGCAGGCTCAAAGTGGCAAGTCCTATACACAGCATGGTGTCTGCGCCAGGGCAGTTAGAGACTGCTAGCAGGTCCCTTCAGGTATGCCAGTCATGAGGCAGTGTTACTGAATATGGGAAATGTTCTCCACACCTTGTTGTGCAACAGGGGAAGCCAGGGATGCCAACCTCTGGAGATCTTAAATCAGGAAATACAAAAAACAAAATACAAGAATGATGCATTGCCAAAATTGTGAGGGCTGTGATGCTAGTCCTTACCAAGAGGATTAGCAAGTGAACAGCAAATTAAGTTATTTCTTACTTGTGTCTTGTTGCAAAACCATTTTGCCAGCCTCCAGCCTTGACCCCTTTGATATTAATTTCAAAGTAATATATGTATTTTTTCTGAATGAACTTAGCTAATACATAAAAAATAATTGTTTTCAAAGCCCATTCAATGAAATGGTAATAATAATCTTTTTTGCAGCCAACACATGAAAACAGTTCCCCTGTTGCTGAGAAATCTGCCACAAGAAGTGAATATGCAGGATACAGCTTCCAGTAAGTTTCTCGAGTCAGTGGAGTGAACTCTCTTAATTAAAGTGTTGACTGTCCAAAAAGTAAATGGTAGTCTGTTTCAGGAGAAGTTCATGTTGACTGAGCTTTTGTAGACTGCGAGGAGTCCCTCTTTCTTTCCTTCATTGGCCTTGTGAGCGAGCCCAAGGCAAGAGCGAGTGGAAATTGGGGCAAGCAGAAGTCTTCTGCTCGCCCCAATTTCCACTTGCTTGCTTGCGCTTCGCGCTCACTCACAAGATGGACAAAGGAAAGAAAGAGGGACTGCTCATAGTCTAGTGCTTTTGCTTTCCACGTGCATGACCCTGTTCAGTTTACAGTACAAATCCCTGGGGTGGGTGTCTGTAACCATGGGTTTCTCAGAAACGTTCTTGAGAGCAGGAGCTTTGGGTGCTTTCTATAGATCAGTCAGAGCTGGAGCCTGCCAAACCAGCCTGTGAGTTTGTATTGTGAATGCCCTTGTCATTTTTTATCAGCTGACTCTAAAGGCTCTTCAAATTCTGAATTTTATCTGCCATTTTGAAGAGTGATGGGCCTCAGGTTAATCTATAACATCCGTTCCAACTGAATACCCTTGCTGGGACCTTCTGATCCTATGATGTTTTTCTTTTTTCCTTTTTGCTGGTGTAATGGAAAGTGATAATTAAAAGCAAAGCAGATCTTTACAGGTATGATTCAAATGAGATAAATAGTTGCCGTAAAGCTGGATGACAGCTCTGACGGATAAGCAGCACTTCAGATTAAATAGTTCAATCAATTTGGAAACTGAATTTCTCACTGGGTAGCTGTAATGATGACCTGAGAATCTGTTATTTTTGACATAAATGGAACTCTTAAACACAAAAATGAAATACAGGGTAACTGTTTGAAACAATTAAATCAGGACTTGGTTATACAGTTTAGAAATGGGGCAATTGTTGTGTTTGGTCATGGGAGTAGAAAAGTGTTCCTAAAGTATGGTGGTCTCTTTTTTACAGTAGTTCAGGTCACCAAAAAAAATATGTTTACTCTTTATCCTTGTACAGACCAACTGTGAAGTTTAAAACAACCTCTCTGCCTGCAATGCCACTGAGCCGAAGATACTCACCATCCCCCAATGGAACTACAAGATCAGTTCCCATCTCCTATAGTCACCACATGGTAAAATTTATGATAGCATGTTTGCTTTAAAGTGAATTTGCATAACAATAATTCATTGGTCTAATTAGTTAATAAACTTTGAAGACAAGACAGTGGTTTGTTTGGCCAGTCCTTCCTTGAGCTGAGTGCTGTTCACACTCCACCATTATGTTATTTCCACTGAAACAAGAGGCTACAATTAGCCTAAACTTGGGCTTGTAAAAAGCAGTATTGTATCCCTAATCCGCTAAACAAAAGAATAGAGAGAAATCTGTCCCCTGTCTTTCTTACATCGGACGCATTGTGCTTACCTTGTGTTGGAGTCTATTTCCTTAGACCCCTATCAACATATATCCGTCTAAAATTACAAAATTGCTTTACAGCTCAACCATTGGGAACAATAACACTTGTAAAAAATATTTCTAAAAGAAGAAGAAAAAGAGAAATGAAAAAAAAAGCCCGCGATATATGCTACTAATAGATATCGAACCCAGCTTAGATGCTTCAGAGGCAGGAACAATGACCTCTAGGCCACAATTAGTTCATCGTAATATAATACGATAAAAATAGTGTATTGGTTCCAAAAAACTATTAAAAGCACACTTGTTTTCGCTTCTATGGATAATTGTTTGACAAAGGAAACGGTTATCGAACGATGTAGGAGTTTTTCGCATAAACGTTAATGGAGTCTCGGTGAAATGTGAAGAGAAAAATAATCAGCAGACCAGAGTGAAACTGTTCACAAATACGTCAATCCAGGGTCATTTGAAACATAAGAAAGGAACGTTTCTATGGTCAGTCTCAAGTCACACAAGTAAAACCTAATTGCTTATCATTCAAAAACTAATGTCCAGAAATTGAGATATTGTGGAAAAATAGTAAATAAACTACCTGTCAAAGTCTCAGGGGTGTGTGATATCCTGTACTTGAGTTATTCAACAAAATGTACATCTCAATGGAGCAGACACAGGGAAACATGGCAGTCCATCTGGAATTAAGTTTGTTCATGTTAAAAGCTTTCTTCTCACAGTTGAACTTGCAAACATTCGCATAGACACTTCTCTTAACATATTAGTTGTTCAGACTTCAAAAGACACAAGGTGAATCGACGTTTTCCGATACGTGACAACAGGCATCATTCTTGCTGTTGTGAGTTGTTATTTATAGTTAGCGCAGCTTGCGCAGAAATGCCGGAAGTGAGCTTTGTGGATGAAACTCGATGACAGAAGAAGAAGAAGAACCGTCAACAATTTTAGACCCGGGCAACCCGTGAGACGCGGGAAGCCCGAGTAATAAACCTGTAACCAAATGCTGTCAGTAATCCAGCATCAAAAGGGCTGATCCTGTTAATTTGGGAAATTTGGGCGACAACTGGGAGAGAACAGGGAGCAAAAAATTATAACCCCCCTCCCACCAACCCAGGAAAAATATCAACTAGTCTATCCAGGCTCTGAGATGTATATACCTGCATTTTAAATTAAATGTCACTTCTCAGTACAAAGAAGCCGCATTTTCTCAAATGAACAGATTTTTGTGCAAAAGACTATTAAGTAAACTTTTCTTTGGCACACCTTTCTCGCTTTTATTTATTAACTGTTCCAGATTTTTTTTGATAGAATTGTGTGTTCTTTTCAGGGAGTACCATCAAGATATTGGACAAATGAGAAGTATGTTACTATTACCTTCGAATCCGTTAATTTTTGCTGTGTATATGTTGTAGGTCAAAATGAACGAAATTCTGGTGAAAATGAGTTTAACCTGGTTTTATTCTCAATTGCCTTGGTCTCTTTTCCCTAATTATTCATGATCCATGAATAATAATTAGGGAAAGGAGACAAAGAAATTACATTTTAACCTGAATTTCATTTTGACCTGCAACAAACACAAGGAAGTACTACTAACAGTTATACTAAATAATACATTAATGGCAGGAAAAATACCCACCTCAGGACCTAAAGACTTGACTTTGCTGATTTTTCTCACTGAAAAACTGTCCAAATGACTCTTAAATGTAATTCAATGCCCAGGATGAAAAACCTTTACCAAATAATTACTAGAAATCGTACTTACACCCCTGGTACATTTTTGTTTTATTTAGGATGCATCTTTTAATTGACAGTAGGTTTTGTTGTGTAAATCTCAATCAATTGCAATTTGTGACAAATGCATTTATAGATCTTTATTTATTAAATTACCAGTCCTAGAATATTGTACAGTAGACAGAGAGACAGACTGGCATCTGAGGAGCAAGCAAAGGAACGGTGCCGAAGAATGAAAAGAACATCAGAGGTTGGTTCATTTCATCAACAACATGTAACTACAACATCTGCTGAAGCGAGCCGGACATTCCATTCCCATTGTGTCTGAGTATCCAATCAGGAGGGAGAATAGAACCAACACAAACAACAGCTATGAAGGAGGCTATGGGAACCTAGCAACCAAAATTTAAAAGCCACAGTGTGATTGGTCAGTTCCTGGGAATGGAATGTCCAGCTTGGTTCAGCAGACATTGGTGGGGAAGGGAGAACAGGACCAACAGAAACAAGGGCGGCGAAGGAGGCTGTATCTTCCCAGTATCTCTTTATTTAGATTTCCTCAAAAAATTGAAGTAGACTGAAGGTGCACAAAAGCCTCAAGTAAACCACACAACCACACAACCACACCTAAACAAAGCATCTGCATCATGAAGATGGATCTGCTGCTGTTAATTTTATGACTCACATTCACTTAATGTTTTGCAGATTCTTCATCACAGAGTGGACAGGCAGTATTATATGTCAGGAACAAAATTCCTATACAAGGAAGGTGAGTTTACAGTTTAGATATTCACAGTGCTTTGATAAAATCTTTATCGGAATCTTCGCAACCATGCTAGTCATGCTGAATTTGTTATACTTGGTCTGGGGATGGAACTCTGAAGATGGTGGAATTAAGGTGGGAGCTACAGGGTCACACATTGTAACGTTGTTGTCATTCCATCTTGTGGGCCATAAAGGCAACAGTTTTGGGTCTTCTATTTACTCCTCAAGTCCCATCATCATTGCCTTGATGTTCCTGAAAATTAATTACAAAGGGGTCAAGAGAATCAGAGCAATTAATTAAAGCCCAATCTTATTAGGATTAAGACTAACCGCCACCCGGTTGGCTCAGTTGGTAGAGCACCAGACTACTGAGTGGCAGTTTACGGGCTCAAATCCCAGACAGTGCTCACCACAAAGCAGGGTCTTAAAATAACTGGTAAGATTATGCTGGCTGTGTGCTCAACATCTGCTTCAGTTCAGATGATCTCGTCATTGTGAGAGTGACGGCTGGACCAACACTCAGGGTCTAATTGACAAGAAAGTGCTGCCTTTGTATGACATCTACAAATGTTAGACTTTCTAGCCTTCTCAGATAAGGACAATAAACCATAGGTCCCGTCTCACAGTACTTTCACTTAATCTGACTCTGTGGGACGTAAAACAACCACTAGGGACGTAACAAATCTCTGGCAGTGAACACCACTAGTGTCTGTCCTAATTCAATATTATCCCTGAAAAGCCCTGATATAGGGAGAGGATAGGCAGTGAACACCACTAATGTCTGTCCTAATTCAATATTATCCCTGAAAAGCCCTGATATAGGAGAGGATAATTAAGAATGTATGTATGTATGTATGTTAAGCCTTTGGCCTTGCCTCCTTCATCTACACTGTAAAACTTGAAAGGAACATAAAAGAACCCACACACTGATCTAAAAGATTAGGGAGCACAGTTGCAGTGCTGTCGTGTGACCTCACACGCATCTCAGGGTTGGGTGGAGGCCAGGCGATGGGCTGACCACCTGTCCCAAGAGCCTCTGGTTTTTTTAGTCCATCATATAAACCTTTTAGGAGGCCCAATGTGTCACTTGGTACGGAAAAAATTATCAGGGTCAAGACATGTCTTAGAGTTGACAGAAGGTATTGTTTTGTATAAGTAGCCCTATATTTTCGGAATTTTACTTTCATATTGCTTTCATGTAGGTATGATGTGGACAACACAGATCTGTTGCAGCTGAGGTTTTTGGCACAACAAAAGCAACTGTCAGGCTACAAGTCTGCCAAGGATGCAAAGTTAGTGGCTGTATTACTGTAAAATAACAGCAGTACAGTATTCCACAAATGTTTCATACCCTTCCATCGATTCCTGGTCACATAAACTTTTGAAGCAGTACCAAACCAGTGGTTTCAATAAGCACCGACGTCCAACAAAAAGCGTCGGCTACTTCGATCAGAGACGTCAGCTACTTTTTCCCTAAATTGAAGTAATTAAAAAACTATTCTTTATTTTTTTTCTTTAATACTGTTGCTTACTCTACTCCAACTCGCTGCCTACTTCAAAATTTATTGAAACCCCTGCTAACAAGTTAACAATACATGAGTTTAGTACCTTGTATTTGGTATTCATTAGCCTGCGATGAGGCATTGCACGTTGTACCATGCACCACCCCCCTCCCCCCTA
>JAEMWC010001699.1:45000-60000 GCA_016490735.1 Pachyseris speciosa | reverse complement strand
AATAAAACGCCTTGCTTCCATAGACTATTTAATCAGTAGACTCTTGCTGTGGCTTAGAGCATCATAATTTTCCATCACTCGGCAAATCCCATTAACGGCTTTGCTGTTATATAGAGCTGTGGTGTCATTCGATCAGAGGCCTTTTTCGCGCTGGTACTCGCAGTCAGGACTCGTTACGTCCAAACCGGGGACTGGCCCTCCATTTCTAAGTGTTTTGGTAATCCACGTCAAGCTGCAATCGTAGTTCTTGAATTATAACTAGTGTCTTTATTTTCTCATAACCAATCTTTTTTTCTCTTCCCTCAGAATATTTATGTCTTCCAACCGGGAAGCGCGAAGAAGATTGGAGAGAAGCTCTCCTCGTAAGTAACCGAACACCAAATTTTCACCCGAGTTTCGTTTACAGCTCAAAGGTGCATTCAAGTAAAGGCGGTTTTCCCACCCTAAGTAGCCACTCATCCAACTTGTCTCAGATTTTGTGGCCTAAAACTAAAAATGGAAGAGGTAACGTTCGAAACGTCATCCTTTCAATCTCTTCACAGTAGCCAATTTACCACCGAAGTAGCACCACAGTCTCTTTAGAAACGAACCCCCTTAACAACATGTTATGCAGCCCGGAAATATCATTCATGTTTTGTTTTCTGTTTTCTTTTTTCACCATTTCTCGTTCTCGCGCTGTTTGTGCCAACGGGAAAGAAATAAAGAAGCTACCGTTACGAGGCAAAATGTACACTGGGCTTTCTTTATAGTATTATTTAGATTTGGGGTTATTTTGGCCGGAAAATTCGGACGTAAAATGTTTAATTTCTTTTGTATTTCCTTCATGACTTATTACTACTTGTTGAATTATCTGTAACAGATCAGAGATGGTGTGTCGACTCATTTGGTTGTTTGTGTGTAATGTTTTCAGAGCGTTTTTGACAGAGATTACCAATGACAAAGAAACAACGGATGATGAGGAATTTCTGACACCCGTAAGTCATAGAGCGCTACATAATAACATTTCTAGATGATAGATGGAGTTTCGTTTGACCTGCATCCGCCACTAGTTTAAGGGAAAATTACCTGTTAGCGGGTTTTTCAGCTGGAAATGCGTAGCATGTTCGCTGAAGCAACCAAAAACCGCGCGGAATTGTTGTCTGTTCGGTAAACCAATCGATTGCCTAATATTCCTCACGTTCGTTGTTCCCTTTCATAGTTTCAACTGGTCAAACGAAAATCGCTCCATCCTTCTGAGACGACGTAAGAAAGTTTATTTCGTTGAACTGCAGACGTATCAGCTTTGACGAGATGAATGTTCTTGCTTGCTTAGTTAATTGTTCTTGCGCTCCTGTTGATGTCCGATATATCAACCCTTTTCCCATGTCATAAGTTGGCCTGAAACTGTATCAAAGCGTTGATCGAGGGTTGAACACACATGTTTAAGGGACAGCAGTCGAACAGTGTGGTATCTCAGGCATCCCATCCATTCAGGCAGGGGTGGCAAGATTCGTGTGGGATCTATTGTAGACACTAGCTATTTTTCTTACACAACTTTGAATTCAATAGTTTGAGAATTACTATTATTTTGAGACATCCACCATTCTATGTTGCTGTAGTGGTGGCTTGCATATGTAGTGTAGCGTTTTCAGTTTGGTGAGACATGTGTTAGGTTGGGAAGAACCGTAATTTATGGATTCTGAATCGGATTATTACTTTGCAGGATGCACGCTACGGTATCATCAGTGATCCACAAAAACACGTGTTTGGATTGCTGTTCGATGAAGTGGATAAAGACAAAAATGGCAGTGTAACCCTGGAGGAACTCAAGCTGCGAATGCAACCTTCTGTTTCCAAACATGACATAAAACATTTTGTTCAGGTGACTCGTGAACTGCTTTGTACAGTTCCGTTCTCAAATCAATTTCTGACATCGTTTTCTTCATTTTTGCGTTGGGGGTGGGCGTCAGGCAGAAAGACGAAGGCGTGAGGAGGGGAGGGAAAGAAAGTTTTTTCTTCCCTTCCGCCCCTTCCCCTTCACATTAACCGCCCCCTTTGATTCGTTCCAACTCTCCACGGTTTGAAAATCCAAGATGGCGGCCTACCACACTAATGACTATTTTAAAACAGCACTCGCCCGCAGGCTATTTTTGTGTGTTTAAAAGCGCCGAGGGAACATATTGCCTGGTTAACTTTCATTATCTCGCGGTGCTGATTTTCATCAGTTTTGTCGGGTATACAACGGTTATTCCATTCGACTTTGGGTCGTATATTCTGCTGGTAGAGCGATGTTCAATCGAGTGTCGTAAAATCAAAACCGGCGTAATTACTCCAGTTAATCACAACAGACGTAAGTAGCGCAATGCACCAACCAGAATTTGAATCGCGATTGGTTTTGATTGTGCTTCTCACTGGTTGAAGACGTGGCGCGAGTTTTGCCAACCAATCACAGCGTGTGATAATGCAAAACTAAAACACGCGAATAGCTTTCGACACTCAATTGAAAGTCACTCTACTTGAATTGCTGAATTCACGTTACAGTTGAGAATTCAGTCGGTTCTCTATTGGACTTTAGGCCTTTGACCTCTCAACTAAGTACAGCAACAGTTGTTTGTTTGGCGGGGGGGGGGGGGGGGGTTGCGTTTCCATTGTATTACTTTCAACGCGGCTGGGTTGTCACCTTTAAATTGGGTCTTAGTCCCACGGAAAATCTCCCCCGCTTTCAATTAATGTTTCAAATGCTAGATCAACTGAACTTAGTTCATTTTCAGGTATTCGATTTGAACAAAGATCAGACTGTTGATAAAAGAGAATTTACCGCCATTTGTGCCCTCAACGATAGAATTGCTGGGATCAAGTAAGAAATGGAACTTTCTCCAGTGTCTTGCCACTCGATGATTTGCCGATATTGCTACATTTCAATAAACTGGGTTAACGGACAAACGTTTTTCTTTTTCAGAAATGAATCTGAAGACGCATCTTTAGCGTTAGAACTGGAAAATCTAGCTCAGCACATCGTCATTTTCAAGGTATACCGTGTCACTTAAGCTTTGCGAAAACGTATTAGAGACGTTGCCCTCATGATCATTTCTACGTCCAAACTGGTTAGCAGGGGAATACTGCCTTGATATGTCTTCCTTTTTTCCTTTGTATTTTGCGGGCGAGTATGATTTTACGTTCATTTTGCAGTCACTAAATATACTACTACAACATTGACGACAAGTTTCTGACCGAAACGTCGCATATTTGCTTCAAAAGTTGCGAACCAAATCATTGCTTTTCTTTCAAGGAAATGTTCAAAACAATCGATGAAGATGACGACAATAGATTAGACGCTGGAGAGCTTCTGGTGATGGTGTCTGCTGCCATGGAAACGGAAATAGGGGCGGAACTTCAGACAGCCAAGGAGGTGCTCGAAGGCGCACGCGATGAGTTTGGTGAGTCTGCTCATGAGTTCAAGCTTTCAAAACGTTCTTATACTTTTGAGTGTATCATATCAACTTATTTTCTGAATTCATGAATATCCAATCGCGAATTATACTTCATCTATCGGAAATACGATCCCTTCAACACAGATTAAGCTTCTTGTCACGTTGCTCAAATTATTGACTTGAAATGATCCTCAACGAGTTTGAAGAACTCCAATTTAATTCCTTTCATGTCAAGTATTCCCTGGCTTTTCGGGCGTGGTTCCATTAAGCCATGGTATCGCCACCTTTTACTGTTTTTCCACCTTGTTAGGAGAAGGAGAAGTGTTTTTTTTTGTCTTCAAGAAGGAAGATGCCCTTACTAAACGTTTGCTGCTCCATCCTTTGTTTCCAGGGTTCATTGACTTTATTGGTTTCATGTCATACATACCATTCTTTGCCAAACTGCTGCGAACCATCCTGGAACACCCGCTGACGATTCCTGAGCTAGAGAGGGCTCGAGAGCGTGTCAAACAGCACGACCTCACCTTTAAGCCGCCCAAGAAAAAGACCAAGGAACCGAAGAGCTGGGAAGTATTCTGATCCACATAAACACTTGGTTCCGAGACTCCAAAGCTTGTGGAGAAAATATAGAAAGAAAAACAACATTGTTGTACCTCTCTGAAGTACGAAACCCAGCTTGGATCTGGCGCTTGTTTTGCATGAGAACGAGGCTGGACAAAGAAACGAAATTGCGCTCTTTGGTAAAGACTGGGATCGAGAATGCCGCGTGAGGGATTGTGGGTTGTTTGGGGCGGACGCCCGAAACAATCCAACAATCCCTTGCGTGGCCACTCGGTCCCAGCCTTTTTCAAAGCGAGCAAAATGAATTTGTAAACTTTTCAACGGTTTTACGAACATGATAGTAACACGAGTTTAAGATTATAGTTGTTACCATCGTAGCCTAGCTGCATATTTTATTCATCCTCCAGAAAGTATTCATAAACGTGTTTTGAAAGTGAAAAAGACGTCACAGTATTTTTATATTGACTGCTAATGCGTTGTACTGGTAGTTCAGACATAGTGATATATATTAGTTATTATTAATTTGCGTCTCTTGTTATGTAGCTTTTTTTCGAGTAAATAGGCGAGAAAAGAAAACCTTGAAGAAAGTTAAAATTGGCAACTTTACGATGGCGTTATTTGACTGCAACTACTAGGATTCAGTTTGTTTTTCGTTTCTAATCAAAATTTTGTAATCCCAGCGGGGTAAAAATAACAATAGCTCTAATTAGCATGAGGAAAGCAAAACCTTTAGGGCCAGTTATTTAAACAAAGTCTAACTTAGGCCGCAGCTTTAGACAATCAGTGGGCCTCCAAATCTGTATATAAGTGGTTTAGTTTAAGTAGATAAATATTTTTCTAGTCTGGGCTGCATGCCTTAAACTATCTTTTAATGACCCACACTTAGGATTATGGTTGTTGTAGTCTTATTTCGTCATCATGAACATCTCCTATTGGCCCTTTATAACCTGAGATCAGCCGTTTATTGTTTCTTTGTCTTTTTCTTTTTTTAACGGAAAAAAGAACGTCTGATCGCCGGTTAGGCCCTTTGTATCGTTGAATATTATTTTTGTACTCCAATAATCTACTGAGAATTAGTCCTTGGCTACATTTCAGCACGCTTTGCTATAGTTAACATTAAATTATTTTTCAACAGAAACGCAGATTATAACTTTTACAGAATAACTTGTACATTTTCTTAATTGAATTGTATATAAATATGAAGCCAAAAAATTACACTCGAATAAATTTTACCGTTCTCGTATGATTCCATCAACTCATTGCTGATTAGAAATTTCATGTTGCTTAATTTCGAAACAACTTCTATTCGGAAAAAGTGCTCGACTCGGAGTAAAACTGTGGAATAAGATACCACGCTATATAACGGATCTTCCTAAAAAAAATTTCAAACGAGTTCTTCGCAAATTGTTATTTGATATTTTAGAAAAGGAGGATGACTATATTCAAATCCCCATGATCATTAAAAAAGTAGGTATATAGATCCAGTTTTTAATCTCTTTAATTAATGTTTGTTTTTCTTTTCTTTTCCTCATTGTATGTCAGTAAGCGCTGTGTTAACTACATGTTCGTTTAATTTATTTATCTGCAAGGCTTGTTTTAATTTAAGGATCTTTTTTTTTGTTTTGTTTTGTTTCTTAAGCTACTCATCTGAGTTGTATATGTATTTGTCTTGCCCCGCCACGACTAGCTTCTCAGCTATTTGCGGGGCAAACTACCCTTAACTTTTATATGTAAAGATAAATAAAGTTGTTGTTGTTGTTGTTGTTGTAGTGCCTTTCGGTGCTCAGGTTTCGTGATAGTGTTCCTGCAGGTGTTGATCATTCGAGAACATCTGTTACTTTCCATAAAGAAGCGACAGATCATACCCTAGCTCTTAAAATCTTGGCTCAGATTATTGACCATGAGTCGTCATGAACAACACGAATTGTTTGGGCACTTAACCATGATATATATATTGTTGTACAAGCCCTTTTCTACAAAAAATTTACATGACGCAATTTACATAAAGAGTTTCGTAACTAAAACGTGAGTGATCGAAACTGATAGCGAATAAAACGAGCAATCCAAACTGCTCGCATTTTTCCAATTGGAGATCTCCGTCGATATGGATGCAAAACCTCCGCAAAGCACTTTTGATCATTGTTACTACAATGAAACCATGTTCAAAGATGCCAACGTTACCGCGCTCGCTTCCCAACTAATCACCACTTCGTTCTCGATGTTTTTCTACCTGGCCGTGCTGGTATTGAGCGCTCTCGGTGTATGCTTCAAATCCTTTGCGAAGCTCTTCTCCTCGCCCGCCATTTTAATTTTTTTCCTCATAGGGATAATCATGACCTCTGTCAATGTGTTCAACACATCTGGCGAACCATCTATAATCTTCTACCATAAGATCATCTCTGTCTTTCTCGTGGGAGTTGTCTTTGTCCTGTTTGGTGCGTTTTTGTTCTTCGAAAAGCCTAGCAGCCCTTCTGATCATCCCACCCTCGGTCAACATCAGCCCTCCATGGGACTCCTTCTCACAATAATCACCCTTCCACTCAATGCGACCGAGTTGTTGATTCTGATGGACGCTCAGGCGTCGCGAGACAAAACCACTGGGAATATGTGGCTGTTGCTTGTGATTGAAGAAGCGGTTTTCGTCGTTCAGAAGTTCATTCAAGTCGCTGTTTATGTTTGGCTCAGGGACTTGGCAGTCCGCAGTTCTTACAGAAAAAACGCTCAGTTTTACTTCAGGGTCTTGGCGTTTTTCAACTTTATCGAATGGGTCGACGCGCAGATATATTTACACAGGGGCGTTTACGTCTCCCGAGCGAAACCATCTTACGGCGAATGGTTTAATGTCTTGTACGCGTTGTACAAGGCCTTGTTGGTAGACTATCGCCTCTTGTGCTCACTGCTTTTCCTTGAGCACTCTATTCAAGTTGAAAACCAAGCGGAAGGTGCTGAAATGGCTGCAGCCGGGAACAGCGAAAACGAAATACCCACTCAGGTGGTTATGACGTCGTCAAGCCGGCAATGGAGGAACATTGGGTTTATCGTTGGTTTTTTCTGCTTACTCGTCCCGTTTATCTGCGCGCTTTCCTATGTCCGCAAGCTTCACCTGACGGTTTACGTACGAGCAATGGCTACCTTCTTGGGCTCACTCGTCATAATTGCAAGCGGAATAGTTCTCTTGCTAAAGAACAACTTAGATTTTGACAAGAGAGATAAGGAATCAAAAAGTGTCAAAATCATGGTGAGTGACTGAAGAAAATAAATTGTTATAGTAACGTTATATTATAAAAATTCTAAACTTGTTGTCCATAGAGATAGCAAGAATGAATTGAGAGCAGTGGCCAACCTCGTTCCCAGGGCTTCTAACATCGAAATTGGAACGGGAGGGGAACAAGGCACGAGGAACAAGGTTGAGCAGCAGCAGGTCCAAATTATAATATCTGATAGGGCCTCGGAGCACAATAAATATGGGGACCATAGAGATAGGCGGGGTGGGGTCGGGGGAGGTGAAGGGCTATTCACAGTAATTCATATCGGAAGCCAATCAAAACGTCAATGGAAGATGTAAGAGATCGAGCTGGTGCAAGAGAAAAGCGTTTTTGCTGAAAAGTGTACTTTCCGAGCAAGGTTCAAAATTTGTTACGGCATGAGTTAATATACCTTTTCCTTACTTCATATCCAACCCTTTCCTTAGAAAATCAATGGAAATCGTCCAATTTTCCTAAGAGCCAAACGAACAGAAAAAAGGGAAAATAGGAAAACAATAAAGAAAACCAAACCAACTCTCATATCAGAAGCCGCAGTAAGCGTCTTTTATTTTTCATGTTCTAGGTTTGCTGTTTAGCTGCCGTTGGTTTCTCAAGTTTGATGATCAAAGCAGCTCTCTCTGCAGTCTGGGCAGATTGTATGCATCCCCACCACGATTACCGCTGGAGAGCGGCAGAATTGGTGGCGCGCGGACTCACCACACTGTTTTTGATGTATTTGTTCCTGAAAGTGGATGCGCAGGCCCTGCCTTTAAGAAACCCAGACGTGCAGATAAACCAATTCCTAGTGCCAGTCCTTATGCTTGGGATTATAGCTGATTTTGCCGCCTGCTTGGTTGACCACCAAATCGGTCCACTTGACTGTAGATTCAGGTATTACGTCGATACAACCTTCTCAAGTGTATTAAGGCTTGAATATTTATAATTAGACGACCCCCGCAAAGATTTGAAAGTGCTTCCAATTTTTGCATATAAAATGACGAAACGTGTATTTCGAAATGGGGAACATTTGCTCTTAGAAATCCTAAAAACTATCTACTCTTAAAATGCTTGGAGTAACCTTTTCAATATAACTCCACCTTTTAATGTGCTACAGGTCATTTCCATTGTGAGATAGATTTGGCCGTTTCCGTTAACACGTGGACATGATTAAAAGGCGGCACGGTGAAGCCCTCAATAGGAGCAAGATAACAAAGAACAAAAAGGATTTGTGCAAGATGGCTTTCCCTTCCCCGTTTTCGACTAAAGATTTGCATTGTTTTGGCCGTTAAAAGTCACGTGACCAAATTTAAGAAGGAAGAGCAAGCCAAATGGACAAAAATGCGGACACTAAATTGCTCGTTAAGTTTCATAACGATTGGATAAATCCTTCCCCTTAAAATAAAAATAGGCGAATTTAAGAGGTAGGTCGAGCCTTAACCACACCTGTTTCCAGAGTCTTTCCTTTCCCCGCACCGCTGGGGATTCAAAACCCTTTGAACGAGATTGGAGCTTTAGCTCAGACGTCTACTATACGAGTCACGGACGACAATTGGAAATCTTTGTTCTTTTTCGCCAAGGACCGATGTATGCGTGGACGTTGCTATAACGTCGTCAATATATGCCTCTTTTGTCATTTAATTTCACGATGTTTTAAAGTGAATATAGTCTTGCAAGCGAGATAAGACAGAGAGTGAATGATATATGAAATAAATAATATATGAACTGCGGTAATGAAATGAAATCAAGAAATGATCCTCGCAATTGCGAACGCAATTTATGCAATTACGTAAAGAAGCCTGAAAACATTCAGGACTTCAACGGGGTTTGAACCCGTGGGCTCGCGATACCGGTGCGATGCTCTAACCAACTGAGCTATGAAGCCACTGACGTTGGGAGCAGGTCAAATATGGGTTCATATGTTCCCGTGAAAGAAATGAGTGTGAATGATAAACGAAATAAATAATATATGAACAGCTGCGGAAATGAAATGAAATGAAGAAATGATCCTCGCAGTTGTGAGAGAGAAGACAGAGAATGATGAAAAAGAGTACCCCATGTCAGTTCATTACAGAAGTACCAGCTACTCTGGCAAAGTCGGTTTACAGGAGGCGTACGCCAGCTCCTCGCAAACATTCAACCAGAATATCTCCATTTTAACTGTAAGGTCTTTTAACAGTTGCTGAGACTTTATGTCCAGAGTCCCTTTCAATCTGAAATGGGACCTGTCCTTGAATCCTCCGTTTGTCGAAGTCACATGTGTTGATAGCGCTCCGTGTCACAGAAATTAATGCCATTTTTTTTTGTAGGTTGGAAATGAAACAACAGAGTCTACTTCTGTTGCACAACGCTGGTTCAACCATGCATCTTGGATTCCTTATCCACGTGGGCTTAAATTTTCTCGTCTTGCAGACTAGATCCGGTCGCCCCAGGCCACGCACCTACAACGAGTCGACTCCGCTGTTATCTGCACAAGGTGAAACACTGACAGGGACTGCTACATCACGGGAGATGTGATGTTCGCAAGCACAAGGTTTCTCTTAGCTGTTCATTCGCAAGTCATAACACGACGTTCGTGTGAATTACTGGATCGCGAAAGTTCTACCACGTGTTGAAGTGCTCCGTGTGTTATCAGAGGACACACGCACTGTCAAATGGAATCCATTTGTTTTATACATTTTTTGTTTGTTTGTTTGTTTTTTTACTTTTTTGGCTCATGACGTCATTCGTGCGTCTATACTTTAATCCCAAACTCATCTAGACCAATCAAAACGATCATTGTCCACTGTATGAAGTAATGTAATTAATTAGCATTAATTTTC
The DNA here is from genome assembly GCA_016490735.1 of Pachyseris speciosa. Classification (NCBI taxonomy): domain Eukaryota; kingdom Metazoa; phylum Cnidaria; class Anthozoa; order Scleractinia; family Pachyseridae; genus Pachyseris; species Pachyseris speciosa. The sequence goes on along the minus strand of JAEMWC010001699.1, from coordinate 49,965 downwards.
GTAGATTGTTATCTAGCTTTTTTCGAGTGAAATAGACGAGAGAATCAAAAGCCTTGAAAAAAGTTAAAATATGCCCTTGGCATCGTTGGTAATTATTTTTTATGCTCCAATAATCTATTGATAATTATTTCTTGGGTACATTTCAGCACCTTTTGCTCAGTATACAGGTATATTTTGAATGTTATTTAAATGAGAGCAATAGCAAAGTTTTTAAGCATAAACGCACAGTACAGATTTTACAGAGTAACTTGTACATTTTGTGACTTGAATTTTATATACATAGTGTGAAGACAAAAAAGTTTACCGTTGGTTAATTATAACTCTCAGATATTCATGATATATCCAATGAATGGATTGTTAAAGGGAATATAATCCCTTTCCATTCTTTCATCGTGTGTGATCCCTGTGTTCTGAAATATTTCTGTTATTCTATTTTCTCGAACATATTTGGCGGTTCAGAAAACCACCGTTACTTAACAATTGGTTCATGCGTCAGCGTACGTTCATCGAGATATGAAGCACGCGGGAAGTTTGGAGAGCGCGTAAGATGCGTAAGAGTTGCTGGCCGAGAGCAACTCTAGCTTCTTGAGTGCTCTCCAAGCTTCCCAAGTGCTTCATATCTCGATCAACTCACAGCTGACGCATGAAACAATTATATTATAACATTTTCAACGCGGTAGTTTAAATATTGTATAACGAAAAATTCTCTCTGCTACTTCTCAGCGTGCACAATAGGAATATTAAGCACGCTTGCGCAATTGAATTTAACTACACGAATTTACCAGCTATGTTATAAAATGAAAGATTAAGCTGACTTCTGAAATCGAGTGGGTGACTTAGCTGAGTTAGGACCTAATAGAGTTGTGTAAAAGTAAGTATGTGAGGGAAAACAATAGTATATAAATAGTAATACACGTAATTTCCTTTGTCTCGATTTATTCTTTGATTTTTGTTGTTGTTTTGGTTGCCTTTACCCTCGAATTAAAACTTAGATGCAACAGGAAATTAAAAAAAATAATTGCCTCGTATAGGTTCGATCACCACTCATCTGCATAGATACTTGTTATCAGCCTTTTAGCCTTTTGAGCTTTTTAGTCTTTTAAACTGATTTCACTGTTCACTGACTGACCTCAGCTAATAACAAATCGTGTAATGGCTACATCTAAAATGATTGCACCAAAACAGCGCTGATACGTGGGAATTTTCTGTTGCTTAATTTGGAAATGACAATTATTCTCCAAACATCCGATTGACGATGTTCAGGTTTCGTAAAGGAGTTCCTGCAGGATTTTGTCGTTTGGGAACAGCGGTCACTTTCCATGAGGAAGCGAGAGGCAATACCTGAGTGATAGCCGGCCCTGCCTTAAAACGTTGGCTCCGATCACTGACCATGAGTCGTCCCGAAAAAACATTATGAAATGTTTTGGAAGCTAAAATATCCGCAGCAAATAGTTATTTAACTATATAATTGCTGATACAATTTACATGTGGCTCTTTCAGTTTTAAATGAAGGGTTTCGTAGCTAACACAAGAAGAATCGAAACTGTTCCCAGTTTTCGAAACATGAGTTCCGCTCGCCTCCTGGTCGGATCAGTTAGTAGAGCGTATGACTGCTGAGTGGGAGATCGTGGGACCACGAACCAGGATATTAGAATCACTGATGTGATCATCCCGGCTGTGTGCTCAAAGAGAGCAATCGAAACTGTTCTTAGTTTTCGAAGTAAAGGGTTCAGTAGATATGGCTGCTAAACCTTCGCAAAGCACTTTTGATCATTGTTTGGGCACTTAACCATGATATATATATTGTTGTACAAGCCCTTTTCTACAAAAAATTTACGTGACGCAATTTACATAAAGAGTTTCGTAACTAAAACGTGAGTGATCGAAACTGATAGCGACTAAAACGAGCAATCCAAACTGCTCGCATTTTTCCAATTGGAGATCTCCGTCGATATGGATGCAAAACCTCCGCAAAGCACTTTTGATCATTGTTACTACAATGAAACCATGTTCAAAGATGCCAACGTTACCGCGCTCGCTTCCCAAGTAATCACCACTTCGTTCTCGATGTTTTTCTGCCTGGCCGTGCTGGTATTGAGCGCTCTCGGTGTATGCTTCAAATCCTTTGCGAAGCTCTTCTCCTCGCCCGCCATTTTAATTTTCTTCCTCATAGGGATAATCATGACCTCTGTCAATGTGTTCAACACATCTGGCGAACCATCTATAATGCTCTACCATCGGATCATCTCTGTCTTTCTTGTGGGAGTTGTTTTCGTCCTGTTTGGTGCGTTTTTGTTCTTCGAAAAGCCTAGTAGCCCTTCTGATCATCCCACCCTCGGTCAACATCAGCCCTCCATGGGACTCCTTCTCACAATAATCACCCTTCCACTCAATGCGACCGAGTTGTTGATTCTCATGGACGCTCAGGCGTCGCGAGACAAAACCACTGGGAATATGTGGCTATTGCTTGTGATTGACGAAGCGGTTTTCGTCGTTCAGAAGTTCATTCAAGTCGCTGTTTATGTTTGGCTCAGGGACTTAGCAGTCCGCAGTTCTTACAGAAAAAACGCCCAGTTTTACTTCAGGGTCTTGGCGTTTTTCAACTTTATCGACTGGGTCGACGCGCAGATAAATTTAGAGAGGGGCGTTTACGTCTCCCGAGTGAAACAATCTTACGGCGAATGGTTTAATGTCTTGTACGCGTTGTACAAGGCCTTGTTGGTAGACTATCGCTTCTTGTGCTCACTGCTTTTCCTTGAGCACTCTATTCAAGTTGAAAACCAAGCGGATGGTGCTGAAATGCTTCTATCCGGGAACAAAGAAAACGAAATACCCAATCACGTGGTTATGACGTCGTCAAGCCGGCAGTGGAGGAACATTGGGTTTATCGTCGGTTTTTTCTGCTTACTCGTCCCGTTTATCTGCGCGCTTTTCTATGTCCGCAAGCTTCACCTGACGGTTTACATACGAGCAGTGGCTACCTTCTTGGGCTCACTCGTCATAATTGTAAGCGGGATAGTTCTCTTGCTAAAGAACAACCTAGAGTTTGACAAGAGAGATATGGAATCCAAAAGTGTCAAAATCATGGTGAGTGACTGAAGAAAATAAATTGTTATAGTAACGTTATATTGTAACAATTCTAAACTTGTTGTCCATACAGATAGTAAGAATGAATTGAGAGCAGTGGCCAACCTCGTTCCCAAGCATTCTAACATCGAAATTGGAACGGGAGGAGAAAAAGTTTGAGCAGCAACAGGTCCAAATTATAATATATGACAGGGCCTCGGAGCACAATAGATATGGTGACCATAGAGGTAGGTGGGGTGGGGTCGGGGGAGGTGAAGTGCTATTCACGGTAACTCATTTTGGAAGCCAATCAAAACATCAGTGGCAGATGAAAGAGATCGAGCTGGTGCAAGAGAAAAGCGTTTTTGTTGGAAAGTGTACTTTCCGAACAAGGTTCAAAATTTGTCACTGCATGAGTCAATATACCTTTTCCTTATTTCATATCCTCACGGGTTAAATCCTTTCCTTGGAAAATCGATGGAAATTGTCCAATTTTCCAAAGAAAACCAAACCAACTCTTCGATCAGAAGCCGCAGTAAGCGTCTTTTCTTTTTCATGTTCTAGGTTTGCTGTTTAGCTGCCGTTGGCTTCTCAAGTTTGATGATCAAAGCAGCTCTCGCTGTAGTCTGGGCAGATTGTACGCATCCCCACCACGATTACCGCTGGGGAGCGGCAGAAATTGTGGCACGCGGGCTCACCACACTGTTTTTGATGTATTTGTTCCTGAAAGTGGATGCGCAGGCCCTGCCTTTAAGAAACCCAGGCGTGCAGATAAACCAATTCCTAGTGCCAGTCCTTATGCTTGGGATAATAGCTGATTTTGCCGCCTGCTTGGTTGACCACCAAATCGGTCCACTTGGCTTTAGATTCAGGTATTTAGTCGATACAACCTTCTCAAGTGTATTAAGACCCCGTCCACACGTATTCGGATATTTTCGAAAACGGAGATTTTTTTCTCCGTTTGCACCTCCCGTCCACACGTAAACGGCGTTTTCGGCCACAGATACGGAGGTTTTTGAAAACGCTTTCCAGACTGTCGATTTAAAACGGAGATTATTCGTGTGGACGGTCGAAAACGAAGGTTTTCGAATACGATGACGTCAAAGTTAGGGTCCACTGCACACAAACAAAGATGGCGGCAAACGCTTTGATTTTCGCGGGCTTATGCTTATCACAGAGCGCATGCGCTCGTAACCTGCGCATGCTCATTATGTGAAGTCTAGCGTATTAGAATCGTTCAGTTCAGTTTATTTTGCCATGTCAATTGTATGTATATATATATATATATCTATATATATATATATATATATATATATATATATATATATATATATATATATATATATATCTGACTGGATTTGTCAAAAGGATGGATGTAGTCAAATGCCCCGGCAGCCACCCTCCCCACCCCTGTGCTTTTGACACACACCTGCCAGCCACACACCCGAAGCGAACAGCGGGCCCGCTCAAAGTGGAGTTCAAAAGTTAACTCTCATTCAGGCCCTAGACAATTGCCAATGCATGCCTAGAACTAAAACTCTCACTCAACATAAGGACAACAACTTTAACTGCAGTCAAAGTCTCAAAAGAGCAGCCCCCCCCCAGCCCTGTGGTTTTGATGGACAGCTGCCAATCACCCACTCACTGTTAGAACTGTCCCTGGGCTATTTGGAAAAGCAAGTGTTGACGGCAAGCCCCCTCAAGTTTGAGCCGCAGCAAGAGCTTGAAGACGGGCTGCGCCCGTCCTCAAGCGAAAACCTAGCGGGCACGTTTTTGCAAATTCGCTCAGATATCAAGAGCCGAATGCCTGAAATTCAGCCCAAATTGACCTGCTGACAGTCAATTTACTCAGAATGGCCACCAGAATGCAGTTCTGCAACAAATGGTGTAGTTATCTGA
>JAEMWC010001699.1:0-40000 GCA_016490735.1 Pachyseris speciosa | reverse complement strand
CAGGAAGAAAACTGAACAGAATGTTGCTTTGCTAAGGAGTTTTTGAGGCTAAAAGATGAGTCAAGGCCTGTAGAAGAAATTCCCCCACACGAACTGAGTTCATTCATCAGCGAATTTATCATAACAGTACAAAAGAAAGAAAACAACGAAGATTACGAACCCACTTCCTTGCGTGCTATGATGGCCAGTTTTGAACGGTATTTAAAGAAGAAGAAAATTACGGCTACAGCATTATGAGAGACGTCGAGTTTGAAAAAGCACGAACGGCATTAAAATCAAAACAAAGAGATCTCAAGAAGAAAGGCAAAGACGATAAACCAAACGCTTCAGTTCCCCTCACAGAAGACGACATAAAACTGCTGTATGACAAAGGATTGTTAGGAAAGTCAACTCCTGAGGCTCTACTGAATACAGTTTGGTTCAACAACACAGTCTATTTCGGTCTCCGTGGTTGTAAGGAACACAGAGACATGTGTTGGGGCGATGTGCAAGTACGCCAAACTACAAATGGCGAGGAATTTTTAGAGTATACTGAGAGACAAACTAAGACTCGAACCGGAGAAAATCCCAGAGATGTCAGGCAAATAAAACCGAAAATGTTTTCGGTTCAGGGAAGTGAAAGAGATCCCGTCACTGTTTACAAATTCTACGCGGAGAAAAGACCGTCGGAAATGAACGACAACAACGCGCCATTTTATCTAGCAGTAAATAACTGTAAAAAACAAGATTCTTCTAAACCATGGTTTAAAAAGTCAGCCGTTGGCGTGAACAAGCTGAATTCGTTAATGAAAAAAATGGCAGAAAAAGCCGGGCTGGGGCCCAATGTAAAGAACCATAGCGGTCGCAAAACAATGATCCAAACTTTAACAAACAACGACATCCCAGCGACAGATATTATTCAACTGTCGGGACATAAAAATCTTCAAAGTGTGACAAATTATTCTGTAGTTTCTGAAAAACAGCAAGTAAAAATGTCTCGTACTTTAAGTGAACTGATGTCCGGGAATGTGCATAGCTTAGAGAAAACTAATTCATCTCAAGTTGGAGAATGCTCCACTGATCCTTCAGCTAGCTCGGCGGGTCGCTCGGCGGCAGATCATCACCAACAAGCGATGTCGCTTTTCACGGGCGCTGTTATTCATGGAGGTCAATTCAGCATTTCTATTAACAGCCTCAATCAATCCCCGAAGTTGGCAATCCAAGAAGTTGAGGTAAAGTCTTCTCCAAAGAGGTACAAAAGGCTAAAAGTACTGGACTCTGACTCTGATTAGAATGCATGCATTACTATAATTAGATTTACAAAACAGTCAACTTTTTCAAATTTTATATCTTAGTTACGGTTTTGAACGGCGATATTTAAAGCTGAAAATTTTCACTGTTATTTAAAGTTAAAGAATCGTTTAAAAGTAGACTTTGTTCCACTTTCTTCAGAGTCATTGAATAACTTTAATGTTGTAGGAAGTTTTGTACGTTCAGTTTGCTCGAATAAAATCATTCGCAACTCGTTGTGGTCTTTGTGTTGATTTCACTTCGCAATTGATAGTTGTTAACATTATTTTGTAATATCTCAGTACATATATAATAAACAAATTACCTCATGGTTGGTTCGCTTGTACGATTTTTATTCACTCGTTGTGAAGAATCGCAAACTCACTCGTTCGCTGGGCTGTGACTAAAAGTGGGACGGGGACGCGGGGACGTGGGACGCGGGGACGCGGGGACGTGGGACTCGGAGACGCCGGGACGCGGGGACGCGGGGACGCGGGGACGCGGGGACGTGGGACTCGGGGACGTGGAGACGCGGGGACGTGGGGACGTGGGACTCGGGGACGTAGGACTCGGTGACGCCGGGGCGTGGGACTCGGGGACGCGAGGACGTGATAAACAAACAACACCCGAATTTTCCGCTGAATTTGCAATTTACAGTTCTCGGTGGTTAAGAGAAAGGTATTACATGATGGAGTTTGTCAGCAGACCAGTGGCCATCGTCCTTGGTCTGCCGGGATGTATTGTTTGCTTGCCTATTTTACCGTGAGAGCCCTGGGAACACAATAGCTTCAGCGCAGGGGATCTTATACCTCGTGGGCAGCCATGGAGGACTTTCCTGGTAAGTAACTGTGTTTTCTTGTTAATCCTTTAAATCCGTGCCTTATGCTTGCTACTTTCGATACTGATGTTTACTTCAGGAAAATTGTTGTCCAAAAATGCATATTTCTTTGATTTTCATTCCTAGAATGTGCAGATAACTCTCGTAATGATCTCGAGCTGGAAAGTGAGTGAAAACCGGAGAAAAGTACATGTTAAGAATCGAAGAAAGGTACAAAAATTATATCCACACATTTTAGGAGTGAAAATCAAAGAAATATGCATTTTTGGACAACACTTTTCCTGAAGTAAACATCAGTATCGAAAGTAGCAAGCATAAGGCACGGATGTCAAAGGATTAACAAGAAAACACAGTTACTTACCAGGAAAGTCCTGTACGGGTCCGCAAATGATCCCAGGACCGCAAATGATCCCGGACCGCAAATGATCCCCAAACTGGACCGCAAATGATCCCGGACCGCAAATGATCCCCTTATTGCACCATGTTGGACCGCAAATGATCCCGAACAAAAAGTAAGGAATGGCATGGAAGGTGAAATGGTATGGATAGGGAATTGGCATGAATTGCGATTATTTTAATCAAAGCCTTAAATCATGGCTCACAACTATCATCATCTGATTAATTTTAAAAAGGTAAACGTGGCCACACAATTTGTGCAACTGATGTGAAGCAGTCAATCAGTGTTATCACACCAGGATCCAAACCTATCTCGTTTTTCCTTCCGTCTTTAGAGATCTTTGTGTTTGTTATTATCTTTAGTAACTCCAAGAACGTTCACAAATGATACCAATTAAATAAGAACAGGACAGTTAAGCCATATTTTCCGAACGCGTGGGAATCACAGCTCACACGACGGTGACAAGTTTCGGATGATCTTTGACCCCTGCTCCGATTTCAACCACATCACCGCGTTTCTCGCCTACCTCAGGCCAGTCGGCTGATCCCATGGATGTGAGAAAGAAACACTTCTAGTATTCTGGGTACAATTTTAAATGAGAGTGCTCAGTGAACAAAAGACTTTTATTTCAAAAGATAACGAAATCAACTGCGGAATTTTTCAGTTATTTCTTTACGGGTATGTGTGTATTTTAATTCTCCGTTGTGTGTCATTTTTATATCAATCCATGCCATTCCTAATTTTTTGCTCGGGATCATTTGCGGTCCGGGATCATTTGCGGTCCTGGGATCATTTGCGGACCCGTACAGTCCTCCATGGCTGCCCACGAGGTATAAGATCCCCTGCGCTGAAGCTACTGTGTTCCCAGGGCTCTCACGGTAAAATAGGCAAGCAAACATATCCGGCAGACCAAGGACGATGGCTACTGGTCTGCTGACAAACTCCATCATGTAATACCTTTCTCTTAACCACCGAGAACTGTAAATTGCAAATTCAGCGGAAAATTCGGGTGTTGTTTGTTTATCACGTCCTCGCGTCCCCGAGTCCCACGCCCCGGCGTCACCGAGTCCTACGTCCCCGAGTCCCACGTCCCCACGTCCCCGCGTCTCCACGTCCCCGAGTCCCACGTCCCCACGTCCCCACGTCCCCGCGTCCCCGAGTCCCACGTCCCCGCGTCTCCGAGTCCCACGTCCCCGCGTCCCGGCGTCCCCGAGTCCCACGTCCCCGCGTCCCGGCGTCCCCGAGTCCCACGTCCCCGCGTCCCCGCGTCCCACGTCCCCGCGTCCCCGTCCCACTTTTAGTCTCAGCCCGTTCGCTGCGCTCACTCGTTCGTTTTCGATTCTTCACAACTCGTGAATAAAAATCCTACGCACTCACCAACCATGAAGTAATCTCTATCTCTCAGATACTCAAGTTATATCCAGTGAATGGGTTGTCAGAGGGGATCTCTTTCCATTCTTTCATCGTTTGTGATCTTTGTGTTCTGAAATATTTCTGTTATTCTGGTTTCTCGAACATTTTCGGCCTATGAGAAAACCACCGTTACAATGAAATATTAAGCTGACTTTTGAAATCGAGTGGGTGACTTCTAAGCTGATTTAGGACGTAATTGACCCAATGCAAAAATGGCTGCCTTTAAATTATTCTTTTGTTCGTATTCAAAATAGCCTCACTAACCTCGTTCGAGACAACAAATTCTTTAGAATTTTGATCTCAAAAACGAGGTTAGTGAGGCTATTTTGAATACGAGCATAAGAATAATTTAAAGCCAGCTATTTTTGCATTGCGTGTATAGAGTTGTGCAAAAGGAGGCATTTGAGGGAAGAGAATAGTATATAGATAGTAATACACGTAGCTTCTTTTGTCTCGATTTATTCTTCCTTTGTTTCGTTGTTTTGGTTGCCTTTGTCTTTAAATAAAACAGGGAATTAAAAAATAATCGGCTCGTAGGTTCGATCCCCACTCATCTGCATAGATCTGATACTTGTTATCAACCTTGGTATGGGGAACTTTCGTACCAGCCTTTTAGCCTTGGAAAATTTCTTTTAAATAGATTTCACTGTTCACCGACTGACCTCAGCTAATAAGAAATCGTGTTAAATGGCTCCATCTGAAATAATTGTACCAAAACAGCGCTGATACGTGGGAAATTTCTGTTGCTTAATTTGGAAATGGCAATTATTCTTCAAAAATCCGATTGACGATGTTCAGGTTTCGTAGCAGAGTTCCTGCAGGTGTTGATTGTTTGGGAACAGCGGTCAGTTTCCATGAGGAAGCGAGAGGCGATACGTACTTGAGTGATAGCTGGCCCTGCCTTAAAACGTTGGCTTGGATCATTGACCGTGAGTCGTCCCGAGCGAACTTTATTAAATGTTTTTGAAGCTAAATTATCCGTAAAAATAGTTATTTAACTATATAATTGCTGATACAATTTACATGTGGCTCTTTCAGTTTTAAATGAAGGGTTTCGTAGCTAACACGAGAGGAATCGAAACTGTTCCCAGTTTTCGAAACATGAGTTCCGCTCGCCGCCCGGTCGGCTCAGTTGACAGAGCACAGGACTGCTAAGGGGGAGGTCGTGGGACCGCAAACCAGGATCTTACAATAATTGGAATGACCATCCTCGCTGTGTGCTCGACATCTGCTTCAATTCAAATGATCACGTCATTCGGCAGTGACGTTAAAGCTGTTCGCCTTGTCTCCTTCATCTCCATACGTTAAATTGAAAGGGGACGTAAAAGAACCTAGACATTGATCAGCGGCACCCAAAGGCAAGCTTCGGTAAATATTTGTTCGGTAGAGGGTAGTTCGCCTTGGGCTTTCGGCGTCGATTAAGAAGTGCACTCAGATTTTTGTAACTAAAACGTGGGCTAAAAGATTCGCAATGGGGAAATCATAGCCTCTTAGGTTTTCGGAAAGGTCTTAATTGCTGTTTTTGGCAGTCAAAAACGTCAGCCAGCATTTTCGGAAAGAAAATTGTACCTTTGAAAGGTCGTGGAAAGCTCATTTCAGCTTGCATTTTCTCAAAGGGAGATTTTTTTCCCTAACATTTAACATTTCTCATCATACATACGAGATTCGGTCGCTCCAGGTCACGCTCCTACAACGAGTCAACTCCGTTGTTGACTGCACAGGGTGAAACATTTCGCAAGTCATAACATGCCGACTCGTGTGAACACAGGTGGCCCAAGCTCAATATGAGAGTCGGTTACATGTAACACCAGCTTATTACGCAATATCAAGATGGCTGCAATTATAAGGATTTTTATGGGAATCCCGGTAAATTGATTCTAGAAAAGAATTATACGCAAAAGGTCTCAATAAAAGACCTGTTCCTTATTTTCATGGTGTGTTTCTTGCTTCCTTTGTGGTTATTTTCCTGATCTAACCCGATTTTGGCGATTTATTCGCCGGTTTCCCGTCTTTTCCGCCACTCATAAAGAGTGGAAGGATTAGTAATGATGATAATGGTGATGATGATAAATTAATTATTCAGCGGGAAGAAAAGATACCATAAAGCGGGAAAAGGAAGTTCCTTCTTTGTTTGTTTGTTTGTTTTTTTCACGGTAGCCAAAATGTTTATGAAGTCAACTAACACCACATTATAAGTGGATTTTCCGATGAATATTGTTTATTCTTTATCAGTGGCGTGAAATTACAGATAGAAGCAGAAATCTATAGTTCGAAACTATAATCCTTCCAGTTCAAATCACGAGAGTTAAAGTCAATTACAGATAACTTTGAACTGTGTAAAGCCATCCATAAAATTACTTCTGATTTACACCAGTTCTGGCTCCAGCATTCAATTGTTTTATTTGTCAAAAATCATTTGGATAGACTTTCATCTCGGAATACTACAGCGTTCGATAGAACAGGGCTAATACCTTCCTCTGTAAGAACCCGCAAAGCATTCCCTTCAGAGGCGGTTATTATAATTTCATGGACAATTCATTTCAAAAGGAAAAGGGAAGTAAGAATTTTAAAATTCTCTTAATGATTAGGTTTTCCTGTGCCATAATTCGCTCCACCGGCCTTCACAACAAGCTCTTTTACGTGGTCATATTTCAGTTCCTCTTTGTCACTCGTCAAGATTTCTACCGCAAAGCTCTGCAAACAAATCAAAGGTCATAGTGAGAGTAAGCTAAGGAGTTGTGAATGTCTTGGGACCCGTTAGTGAGTAGATTGCTGGTAGTCCCTGTTTGGATAGTCGAGAAGCGCTATCCATCAACAGCGCGGTGAGCCGGGGCCGGTGAGCAACAGAGAACAGTACGGTGAGACTGGAGCGCGGAGAAAAACGAGAAAAGATACTGGAGGCGCGTCTTCCGCATTCACTTCAGGCCAGTCTCGCAGTGCTATTGGCGTGAGCTCCCCACTATCCATAAAGGGACTCCTAGCAGTTTAGTTAGTGAGGGGCTCCGGTAATCTCAACGCGTTCTCGAAGAATGAAGGAACAACGAGAAATATCCAATACACTCTAGATGGCATGACAGTTTTCATCATTTTCTCTCGGTTCCCGTCGCCTCACTGCGCCTCACTCGCTTCTAGTTGGATTGCCCGATGATAATCGCCAGAGGAAAAGAGTGAACTTCAGTGCGATGAGTAAATGGACAAATTTAATCCTTCGCGGACCCATTCTACTCATAATATAGAGTTTCCTATTGTTTTTTGGTTCTGTACCTGGAGAATTTGTTTAACGGAACTCTTGTCTGTGCTAACTTTCGCCTTCTGTAGCGGACCAACGCTTTCTCCAATCCAAGTGATGAAAGCAAACTTGGCTCGTTTACTTAGCTCGTCTCCAGTTTCAATCCGTACGTAACCGTAGGCGCGGTCACCGTCTGTTCAATGAAAACCAAAATAATGAAAGGCTTGGATGCAATGTACGTTTTTAGCTGTTCATCATCGTCGTGATCATCATCATCATCATCATCATCATCATCAATGTTTTTTTTAAACTTAGTAATTCAGTTAACGCCCGGGTTCAAGCCTCGGTATGAATCATTCTCAAGAGTGGTGCACCGTACACCAAGTCTCGAGTAACATCCCAGTTATTCAAAAGGACGAACGCAGTGAACGTAGATACCAGCTTAAATAAAGAAATTTGCGAAATGTTTTCCTCTTACGTTTTCAGCTTAGCTGAAAACATTTAAAACATTCTAAGCGATCGAGGTAAAAACATTTGTAAACGTTTATTCTTGGATTAGCGTGAACCCTGGTAAACTGCAAAACTCCCTGTCTTCATTGCAGCCGTAGTATGAGTGCCAACCTCGTTCCCAGGCTCTCTCCGAAAAGCCCTGGAAGTGCGCGCGGAGCTTGCAGTTTTTGCAGCATCTTTTTCCTTGTCTGCTCTTGTCTGCGTAGCGAGCGTTACTGCTGATTTTCTTCTGTTTTGTTTTGGTGCCTAGTACGCACGCACGTAAAGCTCTTAACATTCTTCAGGGTTTCGAGAATAAAAAGATAAATACAACCAACCTCCACCCCCCCCCCCCCCCCACCTCCCACCTCCCAACAACAACAAAAATTCACAAATGAGGTTGCGTGAAAACAAGAACGGGCCATTTTATCCACCATGGAAATGGGGGGTGGGGTGGTGTTAATTTGTCATTGCACGTGTCCAAGGTTCAGCACTTCAACAAGAAGCTAAGGTAACGCTACGTCTTGGATGCTCAACTCATGTAAATGAAAGCCGGGAGATGCGATATAGTGGGTGGGGAGGGTAACCCTGATTTCTCTATGTAAATGGCCCTTTTGTGATCATTACTGACGTGAGTTTCGTAGCCTGCGAATACTATGTACTTATTGACTGAGTCAGGTCGGGCCGGATGGGAAAATAACGGACCGAGCGCAGCGCCATGACCGAGAGATTTCGCTTACTTCAGTTTTGTTTTCGTTAAAATTACGCCATCTTTAAATTTGAAATATGTATATATTTTTTTGAAAGCAGCACTAACCTTCAAAACTCGCTCGAAATTCGTTATAATCGTTTCCTGATGCCTTGTGAACGATGGTCTTGTCGTCATACGTGAAAAGGGCCCTTGAAACATCAGAAGGAAATGATACAAATAGTTTGAGATACTCGACCATATTATTATGGTGCGTGCGTCGTAAGGTATTTCAGCTGTATCGGAACCGGTGTGCGTGATGTAGAGTGACGTGATTATATTCCTGGAGTAACCCGCGCTTTTCCTGATTCCCACCTCTTTCCCCACAAAATAGTGACCTCCCACCTGAAGCCTTCCACATTTACAACACACAAACATGACATATGCCGGTAGCCTGCATTGCATGCACTGGAGAAAAATGGGGTGTGAGCTAGAGCGGCGCGCGCGAGGAGGAAACCAAAATTTCTTTTGCTGTCGTGGATGTTTTCCATCGCGCGCGCCTTCTTTAACTTGCGCCCAGGCACCACATCAGTTGGTTGCAATTTCTTGAAACCAAAGGCCGCTATATATCCTTTCTCAGGTGCTGTGTACCCTATGAGTACTGAAGTTGCAAGTCAGTCCCTCTGAATCTTAAATGGCTTTCTTTTTTTCATGTCTTGATATGTGAACTTATTATTTTGATTTGTAGCCTACACTGCGCTGCTAAAGAAAAATGTGGCGCGACCGAGTTACAGCATCGTCACCTCCCTCGCCCGGCGCCGCTCAAACTCGCCACTCATTTTCTTCCTTCGCCTGATACGAAGGCTAAATTTCTGGGTTTACCTCGGTGTAAAAACCTGGCGTGGTTTTCTTTGTTTTATGAGGTATTATTTTGCTGTACGCTATTGTTTAGAATGTTTTGTTTCTTTGTTTTACGTCTTCGTGAGTTTCACAGGTTTTTACACCGAGGTAGAGCCAAATTTCTCGTTGATGGTAAATTGTGAGCAGTAAGTCTTTAATTCGCTGAAAAGTCGTTCCCTTTCAAACGGAACTTAATTTGTGTCTTGTTTGTGAATTTGAAGCCCAGCTTCGTACGCAAGAGAAAATATTGAGTCTTCCGGGGTGAAATCCTTTTGTTAGTACTTCTGTTGTTTGTGAAAAGCACGACAGGTAACTGAACGAAAAGCGTCAACTAACAAGTCGGCACTTTTGACGAAATCAATTCATAAAGTACGTAAAAGCGTTCCCTTTTTTCTCGAAAAGCGTGAAATTTTCATTGTGAGCGAAATCCGTTTTCTTTCCGTGAAACGTGGTCAAGAAACTACGTGTAACACCCTTTCCTTTAGAGTCTGTGGAGGAAATGGCCGAACAAATTCAAGCTGGATGAGTACTTTGTTGTTGAAAATTACGCCAATTCATTTAGTTCTTTTCAGCGATAAGATTAGATTTTCAGCATAAGATAGTTATCGTTCTAAATTTGCTTGATAGTTGTGAACTCTGTAACGGTTACAAACCAGCTGCAGCCCCAGTGTGACACTTGATTCGCGACAAAATGTACCTTTCCCTCCGGTGGAGGGTCGTGTTGTCAGCGCGTGACTTAATTCAAATGGACCAATCAGAAACCAGCTACTTGACCTTGCGTTAACGGCCGTTGTCGCGAGGTCGGTCACAAGCATATCAGGAAAGCCGAAGAGGCGAACTTCAAGCCAAATTTTTCGTTCTTCATGAGTCTTTTGACCGCCGAAGCACACGTAGATGGAGTGAAATTTATTGGGCTTTATGGAACTGTTGGTTTTATTGCGATTCGGGACTTTTGCTTTCGAGGAGAGAGCGATTTGTGGAGTGACGTCTGGCCAGCGATTGATGCGATCGATGGAGTGGTCTGCCTTCTACTTCTTTTAGAAAGGAGAGACAACGATTTCGAAAAACTTCACTAAACGGCGTCAGAATGGCTTCAAAATTGGCACAAGAGACAAGTACGGGACACATTTGAGGTAGGAAAACTTTATTTCTGATTAGATAGTTATTTACACATTTTTTTTACAAACCGGTGACATACAATTCTCTATATAAACAAGCTGATGCAGAGTCGAATTTTGAGCTTGGGAAGCCTGTGTTTACATCGATCGCCGATCGTCTTAGTTTTTGTAGTAAGAAAACTAAGACCGGGTCTTAGGTCTTAGTTTTCCAAGATAGATGAACACAAAATATATAGAAGTATTCTGTTCTCACAAAAAAACGACATTGATAAGGATAGGATTTCAACAGACGTAACCCGATGTATCCATCCCATACAGTTCGAACACATACAGTGAATAGGCCTTTTTACAGTTCCCGGCGCCATCTTGGAATAGTAACCGCGCGAACACGATGTCGAGGCTCGCGTTGACCCGCGAAATATAAACACAGTGAGGATACAGCTGTTTCAGTCACGTTTCGCTCTACAGACGATTTAATCTTTCAAAAAATGGTCTTGATATATAAAGAAAAGGAACTTAAAACGTTGGAAGATATCCAGAAGCTGACAGTGAAAGATCTTAGGGATAATTTGAAGTCCAATTCGGAAGGAGCCGGCGGCACGAAATCGGACTTTAGTTTTGAAAGTTTACGCTTTGCTTATGAGGAGTGTCGTACCGTCGGAGCAAAACCACCAAGCAACTGTGGAAATCAATGCGGATTTTAAGTACGATGAAACACTGAGACGAATCTCCGCTCTTGGATTGTCTACAGACCTTCGTCAGATGCCAGAGTTGAATTTTATTCAGCTTTATGATTACTTAGTTGTGTCAACTCGCAAATACCGCCACATTGTGCTTAAGGGGACAAACTACAAGAAACTGAAATCGTATAAATTTTTTTTCGAAGGCAACGTAAAACGGCTAGAAAGTAAAACTTACCAAGGTTTGACGTATGTGAAAGCTAGTGTTCTACCGTCGATGAAGAAGACGCCGTACAGAGTTTTGGTAGAGTTCTCAAATCAATGTGATATATTGAGGGCTACCTGCACGTGTCCGGCTGGTCTTGGGTCCCAAGGCAGGGGAAAATACAATCACGTCGGAGGCGTCCTATTTGCCATCGAAGATTTTACCAGAAGGGGTTTGCAAAAACATTCCGAACCTTTAAGCTGCACATCCCGCCTCTCAGTATGGGTAGTGCCACGAAACCAAAGCGTTGCTGCGAAACCACTCGACCAAGTTTTGAATAGGAAAATACGATTCGGAAAGAAAAATATTCGTCTTCAACCCAAAATTATAAACTTTGACTCGCGAGCTCCACAGCAGCGAACTAAAAATGAACAGAATCTCAAGACCTTTTGCGAAAATCTTCAAAACTGTCTGCCTTCCAGCTCATTTTTCTTGTTCCACGACATCCAGTCAAATTGTACTAAGCCTGCCTCCTTTGAAGAAGAGGAAGAACCAGAAAGCGTTCCCTTCACAGACAGCTATGACATAGGCACAAAACACTTCAAAAGGATGGTTGATGAACACATCCACAATTTATCTATCACCCTGGAGGAGATCCAGGAAACGGAGAGGTTAACACGTGGACAAAACAGAAACAATCTTTGGTTTGAAGAGGAAAACCCTTCTTACAGCCTCGAATTTTGGCAAAGCGGCCAAGACAAAAGTGGAACCTTCAAACAAAGTGAATTCAATACTTTATTCAAACTTCACGACAGATGCTGTTCAGTATGGCATTGAAAGTGAGCAAAAGGCAGTGGACATATTTACAAGGGAAATGAGAAAAGATGGGATTGTCGTCCATGTCGAGGAAGTAGGGCTTTTGGTCTCTAAAGACACACCTTATCTGGGAGCCAGCATGGACAGAGTAGTTACCTACATAAACAGAAATGAAAAGTGGGGAATGGAAATAAAATCTCCCCTAAGCAAGGCAGGCATGACTGTTGATGAGGCATGTAAATCCAAGAATTTCTTTTTGGAGAAACTAACTGATGGAACTGTCAAACTTAAAAGTAATCATGACTACTACTATCAAATTCAGAGACAGCTCTACTGTTCCAACATAAATCTTAAGGGCATTGTTGGGAGACCAAACCTCTGAGCTTTTGAAATTCAGGGTGCAGCATAGTAATTTTGTGCTAAAACTAAGGTTTCCTTGTTGCCCAAGGGCTAAAGTAAGTCACCAGGGGCCTCCGGGCACTGCTAGAGCACAGCCTTGATTTACACTTTCCCTTACCAGAATGAAGGCCAATGACCACTTGGCTTGTTAAACTTTGCATATGTTCTGTTTATTGTTATTTACATCATTTATTAATTAAAAGAAAAAAAATGAAGTCCACCCATACAGGCACATCCTTCTGAACCAAAACAAATCTAAGTACAGTAGTTCTATTTATAGTTTTCATAGGTGGACATAAGAAGAGATGAATAAACTAAATGTAATTGAACTCCAAGTATGCATTAACATTTGTCCTGAGAATTAGGAGATAGATTTTGGGGCCTTTCTTGCTGGCTTCTGTCTCGTCCACGAAAACTGGGAAGGCTCTACACCTGAAGAAAACAAAGCAATACTGTTGTCAGTGATAATAATTTAAATTGACAATTTATTTTTATTTTTTATTTATTTGCAAATCAAAACAACAGAAACACATATAATCTATGCTAAAACAACAAAGTAAAAGAAATGATAACATAAGTAATGAAGTACTAACAAGAAATTGATACAATGTCATAGCACCATGTTTGAATGATCTTGGTGAACAAGGAACAGTGAATCAGGTCCTGCAAACAAGTTCCACAACCACAACATTTTGGACGTACAATCTATTAAACAGCGGTAAACGTTTATATAACACTCTCATGATACTTATCTTAGCATTCTAGTTAAGAGAGTTAACTTGTGAAAGTTGTCAGCTTATTTATGTTACAGACATCAGCTGAGTTGCGTTGATAATGAATTATCAAAATTAATACTGCCTTCATACAACATTACAAACCTTTCTTTAAGTCCCAGCGGCCTGTCAGAGTTCTAATAATGTCTGAACTGTGGAAATGTTCCGAGCAAACCACAGTTGCTTTGGTCACGAAGAAACCGTTCCTTCCACGCTGCCGTTTTATGAGGTTGCACCATCGAATCCTTCACTTTACGCTACTTGGGAATGTGAAAAAATGGTAGCCAGCGTAATGCCCGTTCTTGTCATAGTAGCTGTTGCTGCAGCCAAAAACAGCACAATGCTTTCCTCTTTTCTTCTTCGAAGACAAAGGAGTGTCTTGGGGATTGTAATTTTCGTTCATTATCCAAATAATAGAAGAAAACCTGAGAATATACACCTTGTTCTACACAAATCACCTCAAGATACAAACCACGACTCAACGCGAGCCTCGACATCGTGTTCGCGCGGTTACTATTCCAAGATGGCGCCGGGAACTGTAAAAAGGCCTATTGAAACAAGACCAAACAACATCAGATCGATTTGCACTACAATTGTGCGGTGAATTTTAGGAAATTTGAATCTTTTCACTTACATCATGCGAGACATTCAAATCAAGATAAAAAATGTAGTCGAATAAAACGTTCTTTCATTGTTCACTTCCGTCACGCAATATTAGGTCAAACAAGAGGCTACATTTAGCCTAAACCCGGGCTTGCAAAAAACAGTATTGTATCCCTAACTTAGTGCTAAACAAAAGAATAGAGGGAAGTCTGTCTTTCTTACATCGGACGCATTGTGTTTGGCTTGTGTTGGAGTCTATTTCTTTAGACCCCTATCAACATATATTCCTCTAAAATACAGCTCAACCATTGAGAACAATAATTATAACACTTGTAAAAAATATTTCTAAAAGAACAAGAAAAAGAGAAACAGAAAAAATAAAGCCCGTGATGTATACCACTAAAAGACATCGAACCCGGGTTAGCTGCGTCACAGGCAGGAACAATGACCTTTAGGCCACAGAGGTTTATCGTTATGCAAGATAAACTAGTGTATAAAATAGTGTATTGATTCCAAAAAAAAAACCAACAAACTAAGCACACTTGTTTTCGCTTCGATGGATAATTGTTTGAGAAAGGAAACGCTTATCGAACGATGTTGGATTTTTTGGCATAAATGTGAATGGAGTCTCGGTGAAATGTGAGTAGAAAATTAATTAGCAGAGTGAAACTGTTTACAAATACGTCAATCCAGGGTCATTTGAAACACAAGAAAGGAACGTTTCTGGACAGTTTCAAGGGACGCTAGTACATTTGTAAAATATAATCGCTTATCATTCAAAAATTAAAGTCCAGAAATTGAGATATTGTGGCAAAATAGTAAATAAACTACCTGTCAAAGTCTCAGGGGTGTGTGATATCCCGTACTTGAGTTATTCAACAAAATGTACATCTCAATGGAGCGGATACGGGAACACGGCAGTCCATCTGGAGTTAAATTTTGGTCATGTTAAAAGCTTTCTTCTCGCTGTTGAACTTGCAAGCATTCGTATAGACACTTGTCTTAACATATTAGTTGTTCAGACTTCAAAGACACAAGGTGAATCGACGTTTTCCGATACGTGACAACAGGTATCATTCTTGCTGTTGATATGAGATTTACACTCGAATCACTCCGCCGTGAAAGGTCAAACTCCCTTTGTCTGTAGTCTCTAATTTTTGGCGCTCCCCTCGCGTCGCGTCTCCTCGCAACTTCGCGCGCGCACGTGTCTTTCGCCCGCTCCACAATCTGACATCGCCAAAATTAGACTACTCGCAGTCTACTGAAGCAGACACTAGGAAACACGGCAGCCCATCTGCCGTTAAGTTTACTCATGTTAAAAACTTTCTTCTCGCCGTTGAACTTCCAAACATTCGCATAGACACTTCTCTTAACATATTGTTTGTTCAGACTTCAAAAGCCACAAGATGAATCGACATTTTCCCATACGTGACAACACGCATCACTCTTGTTAAAAATAGTTAGCGCTTGCGCAGAAACGCCGGAAGTGCCATTTGTGGATGATACTCGACGACGAAAAAGAAGAACCGTCGGTAGTTTAAGACCCGGGCGCCGCGCGAGAGGCGCGCAGCCCGGGTAATAAGTAATGGTAATAGGACTGAGTGGAGTCCAATTCGGTCTGTAATCATACGAGTGATAATAAAATCGGACGACCGCGCAGCGGGAGTCCGATTTGTTTATCACGAGTATGATTACAGACCGAATTGGACGACACGAAGTCTTATTACCAATTAATCATAAAAATTACAATTTCCGAGCAAGTTATAAAAGGGAAGGAAATTTTGCATTAAAAGACTGACAAAGGAAGCGTAAATTGTTTAATGTCGCTCTGAAATTGACTACCATCAAAATGTATGCTGATTGTAACCAAGGTTGTGATTGGTTGATTTAAACTACAACTTTGAATGTGATTGGTTGATTTAAAATACTACTTTAAATGTGATTGGCTTATTGAACTGTCCGATAACAAACTGTCCAATAACAAAGTGTCCAATAACAAACTGTCCGATAACAACTTGGCACGTGAATTAGTGGAAAATAGGAGCTTTTTAAACCAATCACAATCGAGGAAATTGTAATTTTTATGATTGGATCTTTAATCGGGTCGCTTGATTTGATTTTAAGTTGGGGATTAGATATGTTCTGGCTATGGAACCTTCGCGAAACAAAACAAAGCAAAGTCGGCCCACCAGGAGCCGAAGGCAGTGACGTATAAAGCTCAACACGGCGCGCAACGCTGGAAGTAATTTCGAGGAATGTTTTGGTGTTCGTTTCTTGAGGGTCTTATTTTTTGTAACAGCCTGGCACGACTTCCATAAAATTTATCGTTTATCAGGTTGTTTCCACACTACATGACCGAACAAAATGTTGTGACATCGATCTTTCGCCTCACGGATAGAACTTCCAGGGGGTCTTCGTTTTCTAGGGGGTCTTCGTTTTCTAGGGGTCTTCGTTTTCTAGGGGGTCTTCGTTTTCTAGGGGTCTTCGGTCTTCGTTTTCTAGACACCCATGTGAAAAGTACGGTGCTCCAAAGCTACTTTTTTTGTTTTGCTTATAACAAGCGCTGTTAACATTGTGGCAAAAAGGTAAACAATGTTTTATTCCACGCAGGCAAAGAAACTGAAACGTTCCTTTGAAATATCGAAGTCCACCGAATGGAGCGGTGCGAAACATCAACAAACATGATCGAATGAAACATGATCACTCTGTTTTCCTAGAACGTGGCATAAATCTGCCACTGGTAAAATGCTTTCTACCGCTTTCCGTGAACGTTCCGTTGGTTAAGGCCCTGTTTACAAGCAGGGATGATAACCCTAGTGCTAGGGTTACCCTAGCAGGAGGGTGAAAGATAGCCCGGCGGGTTTACAAGCAAAATTTCACAGGTAGGGTTACCCTGGCACCCAGGATAACTGAATCGCAAACAAAATGGTCGACAAGAAAAGAGTTCTGCTAAGTACTTCCATTCTCCTTTCGTGCTGCTTGTTATTGCTCCTTTCGAGTTTCATGGAATGCTGTCATGTTACATTTTTATTTCTAGACAACGACAACAAGTTACAATACAATACTTTACTCGCGGGAATGACTTGAATGCAACACGTGAAACGGGAGAGTGATTCGACGAAGAAGATTACGAAGAAAACTTAGCCGTACTGATCATTGGTGGAAGAAGTTATTCGAGGGAAGGATGCTTACCTACCTTGCACTTGAAATGTTTTCTCTTTAGCTGCGCTTATTTCGCGACACATAAATTTCGAAATTTTGCGGAAATTTTCCGATTTTGAATCACTTTAATTTCTAGCCTCCCACGCAGTCGTTTTTAGGGGACTCGAAATAGGAGTCCCCTAAAAACGACTGCGTGGGAGGCTATTTAATTTCACGCTTGTCCTTATATCAAATAAAATTACTTCATTTTATTAACAACCGTAAAAGCCACTGACAGGTTCAAGCAACCAGTGGAACAGCACGACAAGGAGCCAGTAAATGGACGGTTTGAGGACTGTTAAAAAAATGCTGCCTGCAACAGAGGAAGAAAATAATAGTGATGAAGAGGATCAAGACGTTGCCTCAGAATAGTTAAAAACATAGGCGTACGGGCCAAGGGGGGCTGGGCAACTCAAATTTTTTTGGGCAGCAAGAGAAATTTGGGAAAAACCAGTTTATAAAGAAGCTTTCATGTTTTTTTTTCTTTGGACAAAGATCCAAAACCCTAATCTGAAAGCAGAGCCTTGTCGACCGCCATTTGTGACTTGGAGTTTATCTTCGGACTGTGTGACTGTGCAATCCTGAGCAACACTAAAAGTCTGTGCCGATATATTCAGGGGAGGACAGTCGACGTCATCTCCGCTTGTCGAAATGCCGACACTGTGACCATTCAGACCCTACGCCAGTGTCGGAGTGAACAAAAGTTTCAACAGCGTATGGCAGAGAGCATCAGCAATGGGTCTGAAAATGAAGAAGTGACTGGCCAAATACTCCGTTTGAACTACGAGAAGCCAGGGCACCCAAACAAACGCCATCGCGCCGCCTTAAGGCCCTTCTAGGTGAACACGCGCAAAGAGAAACGCAGCTGACACCGGAATCGCACCACCATATTAACACTTACTATGTGTCCATCGACAAGGTGCTGTCCGAGCTTGAGTTCAGGTTTAGCGGAAATGACCAGAAAATACTCTGTGCTTTGGGAAACATCTGTCACAGTGAAACACCTGATAAAGAAAGCTTCTCCCGAGTTATTAAATTTTACAAAATCAATGGTGAGATTCTAGAAGCCGAGCAGAAAATGTATGCGAGTTTCGTCGTGTGTGCGGATTAGCCTGTGAGGCTACATGACTGTGGCATACATGACATAAATGCTGAAGACAATGCAGGAGAATGATCGATTTGATATGTTTCCAGAACTTTCTAATGTGGTACATATCCCTGCAGTGATACCTGCTACATCTTGTTCTGCGGAAAGATCATTCAGTGCGTTGAACAGATTGAAAACTTACCTCCGCAGCACCATGGGGCAACAACGTGTCAATAGCATCGTACTTACTAACATTAATAGGGCATATGCCAACTCTGAAGTCAACAATGACACGGATCGTATCATCGATATCTTCGGCCGTCGAAATGGCAGAGACAACTATTTCTTTTAACCTGTTTTATGAGCTCATATGATAAATTCATATGTAAGAATATTGTCACTTCATATGTAGGCTAGTGCATCGTATGACCCTCGTTTATTTCGTAAATATTTGTGCAACTTTCGAGAATTTTTTGGGAAAATGGTTCACCCCCCCCCCCCCCCCACCCTTGCGAAAAGTTGCCCGTACGCCTATGGTTAAAAATATGATTTTCTCAAGGTTTCATTGCTAATAAACTCGTTCTTTCTTGATTATTGACATAATGTAAGTCACCTCAGTTATTTTCGCGTCATGTTATGTTCGCGACACTTATTGTTTCCGTCACTTAAATTTTGCAAATCTTTTAAAATAGCAACATTCGCGAAATTAACGTGTCACGAAAACTTTATGTAATAAAGTACCTGTCCCTTGTCTAGCTACTCACGATAACATATATTTGTTGTTATGATGAAATGAAGAGCGTACCATTTGATTCAGTGCACAACTGATAAACTTGGTTGGCCTGTGCTGCAAACAACCCCTCAAAAGTGGAACTTGGTAACCACCCACGTTTATGTAATATGCATTTATACATTAATGAGCATAATAGACCTTTTTAGCTTGTCGATTTTTTGCCAATGTAGACCATGTGGTCTTCCCTAGGGGTTTTCATAAATAATGCGTACATATGCACGTGAATAACGCGAAATTTCAAAGAAACAGTTCTCTAGAGTAACATCACGTGGTCTACACTGGGAAAACAAAATCTACAAGCTAAAAAGGTCTATTTGGATGATCTTCGCAATAAAATCTTCACAGAAATGCTAATGTTCATTATATAATCTTTTAATTGCCTAACAAACTTTTGTAAAGGGCTTATAATATATATAAAATAACAATTGCTTGGTAACCAGGCAATTCTGAAACATTTTATGAAAGGAAAATAAGCAATTATCATTCAGGAAAATCCTTGCATTAATTTTGAGCCATTTTACACTTCAAAACTGTCAAAAATATTATTTTGAGACAAAAGCCTGGTTACCAAGCACAGCAGTGTGAAGATGAAAAGTATTTCCCAGTTTATACGTTAACGAGAAGTTTCTTTCTTGGGCATCCATCCCAGATTTAATACTCATATCCCAAGGAAACTACATACAAAGTTTGGCACTTTTGTCCGCTATGTCACGATCCGTCTCAAATTTTGCGTTAAGCCACTAGACTATACGAGTCACGGACGACAATTGGAAATCTTTGTTCTTTTTCGCCAAGGACCGATGCATGCGTGACGTTGCTATAACGTCGTCAATATATGCCTCTTTTGTGACTTAATTTCACGATGTTTTAAAGTGAATATAGTCTTGAAAGCGAGATAAGACAGAGAGTGAATGATATATGAAATAAATCATATATGAACTGCGGTAATGAAATGAAATGAAGAAATTATCCTCGCAATTGCGAACGCAATTTATGCAATTACGTAAAGAAGCCTGAAAACATACAGGACTTCAACGGGGTTTGAACCCGTGGCCTCGCGATACCGGAGCGATGCTCTAACCAACTGAGCTAAGAAACCACTGACGTTGGGAGCAGGTCAAATATGGGTTCATATGTTCCCGTGAAAGAAATGAGTGTGAATGATAAACGAAATAAATCATACATGAACAGCTGTGGAAATGAAATGAAATAAAGAAATGATCCTCGCAGTTGTGAGAGAGAAGACAGAGAATGATGAAAAAGAGTACCCCATGTCAGTTCATTACAGGAGTACCAGCTACTCTGGCAAAGTCGGTTTACAGGAGGCGTAGGCCAACTCCTCGCAAACATTCAACCAGAATATCTCTGTTTTAACTGTAAGGTCTTTTAACAGTTGCTGAGACTTTATGTCCAGGGTCCCTTTCAATCTGAAATGGGACCTGTCCTTGAATCCGCCGTTTGTCGAAGTCACATGTGTTGATAGCGCTCCGTGTCACAGAAATTAATGCCATTTTGTTTCGTAGGTTGGAAATAAAACAACAGAGTCTACTTCTGTTGCACAACGCTGGTTCAACCATGCATCTTGGATTCCTTATCCACGTGGGCTTAAATTTTCTCGTCTTGCAGACGAGATCTGGTCGCCCCAGGCCACGCACCTACAACGAGTCGGCTCCGCTGTTATCTGTACAAAGGTGAAACTGCTACATCACGGGAGATGTGATGTTCGCAAGCACAAGGTTTCTCTTAGCTGTTCATTCGCAAGTCATAACACGACGTTCGTGTGAACGAACGATGGCGAAAATTCTACCACGTGTTGAAGTGCGCCGTGTGTTATCAGAGGACACACGCACTGTCAAATGAAATCCATTTGTTTTATACATTGTTTGTTTGTTTGTTTTACTTTTTTGGCTCATGACCTCATTCGTGCGTCTATACTTTAATCCCAAACTCATCTAGACCAATCAAAACGTGAGGATTACATTGTCCATTGTATGAAGTAATGTAATTAATTATCATTAATTTTCGTAGATTGTTATCTAGCGTTTTTCGAGTGAAATAGACGAGAGAATCAAAAGCCTTGAAAAAAGTTAAAATATGCCCTTGGCATCGTTGGAAATTATTTTTTATGCTCCAATAATCTATTTAACAATTAGATTATGAGCTCGAGATTTCTATCAGGCATAGAAATCAAGAGCGAATAATCTAATTGTTTTAGTATAAATCTACTAGTCGTTCAAAACTAAACAGGTAAATTATCCAAATTCTCTTCACAGACACTTCGAAGACAACACTTTGTTGACAACCGCTACTCACTATCTATCACAGAATAGATAATGAGTAGCGTGGCCAATCAGAGAACGGCATTTGTGATAGAATGCTAGTAGATTTATACTAATGATAATTATTTCTTGGGTACATTTCAGCACGTTTTGCTCAGTATACAGGTATATTTTGAATGTTATTTAAATGAGAGCAATAGCAAAGTATTTTTAAGCATAAACGCACAGTACAGATTTTACAGAGTAACTTGTACATTTTGTGACTTGAATTTTATATACATAGTGTGAAGACAAAGAAGTTTACCGTTGGTTAATCATAACTCTCAGATATTCATGATATATCCAATGAATGGATTGCTAAAGGGAATATAATCCCTTTCCATTCCTTCATCGTGTGTGATCCCTGTGTTCTGAAATATTTCTGTTATTCTATTTTCTCGTACATTTTCGGCGGTTGAGAAAACCACCGTTACTTAACAATTGCTTCATGCGTCAGCGTGCGTTCATCGAGATATGAAGCACGCGGGAAGTTTGGAGAGTGCGAAACATGCGTAAGAGTTGCTGGCCGAGAGCAACTCTAGCTTCTTGAGTGCTCTCCAAACTTCCCAAATGCTTCATATCTCGATCAACGCACAGCTGACGCATGAAACAATTGTTTCATAATATTTTCAACGCGGTAGTTTTTAAAAATATTGTATAAGGACAAATTCCCTCTGCTACGTCAACAGCGTGCACAATAGAAATATGAAGCACGCTCGCGCAATTGAATTTGACTACACGAATTTACCAGCTATGTTATAAAATGAAATATTAAGCTACTTCTGAAATCGAGTGGGTGACTTAGCTGAGTTAGGACCTAATAGAGTTGTGTAAAAGTAAGTATGTGAGGGAAAACAATAGTATATAAATAGTAATACACGTAACTTCCTTTGTCTCGATTTATTCTTTGTTTTTTTCGTTGTTTTGGTTGCCTTTGCCCTCGAATTAAAACTTAAATGCAACAGGAAATTTAACAAAATAATCGGCTCGCATAGGTTCGATCCCCACTCATCTGCATAGATACCTGTTATCAGTCTTTTAGCCTTGGAAAATTTCTTTTAAATAGATTTCACTGTTCACCTACTGACCTCAGCTAATAAGAAATCGTGTTAAATGGCTACATCTGAAATGATTACATCAAAACAGCGCTGATACGTGGGAATTTTCTGTTGCTTAATTTGGAAATGACAATTATTCTCCAAACATCCGATTGACGATGTTCAGGTTTCGTAACAGAGTCCCTGCAGGATTTTGTCGTTTGGAAACAGCGGTCAGTTTCCATGAGGAAGCGAGAGGCAATATCCGAGTGATAGCCGGCCCTGCCTTAAAACGTTGGCTCCGATCACTGACCATGAGTCGTCCCGAAAAAACATTATGAAATGTTTTTGAAGCTAAAATATCCGCAGCAAATAGTTATTTAACTATATAATTGCTGATACAATTTACTTGTGGCTCTTTCAGTTTTAAATGAAGGGTTTCGTAGCTAACACAAGAAGAATCGAAACTGTTCCCAGTTTTCGAAACATGAGTTCCGCTCGCCTCCTGGTCGGATCAGTTAGTAGAGCGTAGGACTGCTGAGTGGGAGGTCGTGGGACCACGAACCAGGATATTAAAATCACTGATATGATCATCCCGGCTGTGTGCTCAAAGAGAGCAATCGAAACTGCTCTTAGTTTTCGAAGTAAAGGGTTCAGTAGATATGGCTGCTAAACCTTCGCAAAGCACTTTTGATCATTGTTACTACAATGAAACCATGTTCAAAGATGCCAACGTTACCGCGCTCGCTTCCCAAGTAATCACCACTTCGTTCTCGATGTTTTTCTACTTGGCCGTGTTGGGATTAAGCGCTCTCGCTGTATGCTTCAAGTCCTTTGTGAAGCTCTTCTCCTCGCCCGCCATTTTAATTTTCTTCCTCATCGGGATAATCATGACCTCTGTCAATGTGTTCAACACATCCGGCGAACCATCTATAATGCTCTACCATCGGATCATCTCTGTCTTTCTCGTGGGAGTTGTCTTTGTCCTGTTTGGTGCGTTTTTGTTCTTCGAAAAGCCTAGCAGCCCTTCTGATTATCCCACCCTCGGTCAACATCAGCCCTCCATGGGACTCCTTCTCACAATAATCACCCTTCCACTCAATGCGACCGAGTTGTTGATTCTCATGGACGCTCAGGCGTCGCGAGACAAAACCACTGGGAATATGTGGCTATTGCTTGTGATTGACGAAGCGGTTTTCGTCGTTCAGAAGTTCATTCAAGTCGCTGTTTATGTTTGGCTCAGGGACTTGGCAGTCCGCAGTTCTTACAGAAAAAACGCCCAGTTTTACTTCAGGGTCTTGGCGTTTTTCAACTTTATCGAATGGGTCGACGCACAGATAAATTTAGACAGGGGCGTTTACGTCTCCCGAGCTAAAAAATCTTACGGAGAATGGTTTAATGTCCTGTACGCGTTGTACAAAGCCTTGTTGGTAGACTATCGCCTCTTGTGCTCACTGCTTTTCCTTGAGCACTCTATTCAAGTTGAAAACCAAGCGGAAGGTGCTGAAATGGCTGCAGCCGGGAACAGCGAAAACGAAATACCCAATCAGGTGGTTATGACGTCGTCAAGCCGGCAATGGAGGAACATTGGGTTTATCGTTGGTTTTTCCTGCTTACTCGTCCCGTTTATCTGCGCGCTTTTCTATGTCCGCAAGCTTCACCTGACGGTTTACATACGAGCAGTGGCTACCTTCTTGGGCTCACTCGTCATAATTGCAAGCGGAATAGTTCTCTTGCTAAAGAACAACCTAGAGTTTGACAAGAGAGATATGGAATCCAAAAGTGTCAAAATCATGGTGAGTGACTGAAGAAAATAAATTGTTATAGTAACGTTATATTGTAACAATTCTAAACTTGTTGTCCATACAGATAGTAAGAATGAATTGAGAGCAGTGGCCAACCTCGCTCCGAAACATTGTAACATCGAAATTGGAACTGGAGGAGAACAAGTTTGAGCAGCAACAGGTCCAAATTATAATATATGATAGGGCCTCGGAGCACAATAGATATGGTGACCATAGAGGTAGGTGGGGTGGGGTCGGGGGAGGTGAAGTGCTATTCACGGTAACTCATTTTGGAAGCCAATCAAAACATCAGTGGCAGATGAAAGAGATCGAGCTGGTGCAAGAGAAAAGCGTTTTTGTTGGAAAGTGTACTTTCCGAACAAGGTTCAAAATTTGTCACTGCATGAGTCAATATACCTTTTCCTTATTTCATATCCTCACGGGTTAAATCCTTTCCTTTGAAAATCGATGGAAATTGTCCAATTTTCCGAAGAGCCAAACAAAAAGAAAAAAAGGGAAAATAAAAAAAATAGAGAAAACCAAACCAACTCTTCGATCAGAAGCCGCAGTAAGCGTCTTTTCTTTTTCATGTTCTAGGTTTGCTGTTTAGCTGCCGTTGGCTTCTCAAGTTTGATGATTAAAGCAGCTCTCGCTGTATTCTGGGCAGATTGTACACATCCCCACAACAATTACCGATGGGGAGCGGCAGAATTGGTGGCACGCGGGCTCACCACACTGTTTTTGATGTATTTGTTCCTGAAAGTGGATGCGCAGGCCCTGCCTTTAAGAAACCCAGACGTGCAGATAAACCAATTCCTAGTGCCAGTCCTTATGCTTGGGATAATAGCTGATTTTGCCGCCTGCTTGGTTGACCACCAAATCGGTCCACTTGGCTGTAGATTCAGGTATTTAGTCGATACAACCTTCTCAAGTGTATTAAGACCCTGTCCACACGTATCCGGATATTTTCGAAAACGGAGATTTTTTTCTCCGTTTGCACCTCCCGTCCACACGTAAACGGCGTTTTCGGCCACAGATACGGAGGTTTTTGAAAACGCTTTCCAGATTGTAGATTTTTAAAAACGGAGATTATTCGTGTGGACGGTCGAAAACGAAGGTTTTCGAATACGATGACGTCAAAGTTCGGGTCCACTGCACACAAACACAGAAGGCGGCAAACTCTTTGATTTTCGCGGGCTTATGCTTATCACAGAGCGCATGCGCTCGTAATCTGCGCATGCTCAATATGTGAAGTCTAGCGTATTAGAATCGTTTTTGCGTATACGTGTGGACGTGCAAATGCGATTTTAGTACGGTCCGTGTGGTCGCGGATTTTTTCAAATACGGGGAAAAAAATCTCCGTTTTCGAAAATATCCGGATACGTGTGGACTGGGTCTAAGGCTTCAATATTTCTATTTAGACGAGCCCCCGCAAAGATTTGAATGTGCTTTCAATTTTTGCATAAAAATGACTTATCCTCATTACAAATTTTGACTAAAAAGGCACAAGAAAGTTGTCTTTAAAATCAGGTGACATATCTCGATTAATGACGTCACGAAACGTGTATTTCGAAATGGGGAACATTTGCTCTTAGAAATCCTAAAAACTATCTACTCTTAAAATGCTTGGAGTAACCTTTTCAATATAACTCCACCTTTTAATGTGCTACAGGTCATTTTCATTGTGAGATAGATTTGGCCGTTTCCGTTAACACGTGGACATTATTAAAAGGCAGCATGATGAAGCCCTCAATAGGAGTAAGAACAAAGAACAAGAAAGATTTCTGTGAGATGGCTTTCCCTCACTCGTTTTCGACTAAAGATTTGCATTTTTTTTGGCCTTTAAAAAGTTACGTGACCAAATTTAAGATGAAAGAGCAAGCCAAATGGACAAGAATGCGGACACTAAATTGCTCGTTAAGTTTCATAACGATTGGATAAATCCTTCCGCTTAAAATAAAAATATGCGAATTTAAGAGGTGGGTCGAGCCTTTACCACACTTGGGTTGTTTCCAGAGTCTTTCCTTTTCGAACACCGCTGGGGGATTCAAAACCCTTTGAACGAGATTGTAGCTTTAGTTCAGACTCTACAAGTCACGGACGACAACCGAAAACCTTTTTTTTTTCGCCAAGGACCGATGCATGCGTGGACTCAACTGAAGACGTTGCTATAACGTCGTCAATATGTGCCTCTTTTGTGACTTAATTTCACGATGTTTTAAAGTGAATATAGTCTTGAAAGCGAGATAAGTCAGAGAGTGAATGATATATGAAAAAAATCATATATGAACTGCGGAAATGAAATGAAATGAAATGAAGAAATGATTCTTGCAGTTGTGAACGCAATTTATGCAATTGCGTAAAGAAGCCTGAAAAAAATTCAAGACTTCAATGGGGTTTGAACCCGTGACCTCGCGATACCGGTGCGATGCTCTAACCAACTGAGCTATGAAGCCACTGACGTTGGGAGCAGGTCAATTATGGGTTCATATGTTCCCGTGAAAGAAACGAGTGTAAATGATGTATTAAATAAATCATATATGAACTGCGGAAATGAAATCAAATGAAGAAATAATCCTCGCAGTTGTGAGAGAGAAGACAGAATGATGAAAAATGAGTACCCCATGTCAGTTCATTACAGGAGTACTCTGGCACAGTCGTCTTAGAGGAAGAGTATGCCAGCTCCTTGCAAACATTTAAACAGAATATCTCCATTTTAACTGTAAGGTCTTTTAACAGTTGCTAAGTCCAGGACCCCTTTCAGTCTGAAAACGGACATAGAATTTCCTGTCATTGAATCCGCCGTGTGTCGAAGTCACATGTGTTGATGACGTTCCGTGTCAAAGAAATTAATGCCATTTTGTTTTATAGGTTGGAAATAAAACAACAGAGTCTGCTTCTGTTGCACAACGCTGGTTCAACCATGCATCTTGGATTTCTTATCCACGTGGGCTTAAATTTTCTCATCATGCAGACGAGATTAGGTCGCTCCAGGCCACGCTCCTACAGCGAGTCGACTCCGCTGTTATCTGTACAAGGTGAAACACTGACAGGGACTGCTACATCACGGGAGATGTGACGCTCGCAAGCACAAGGTTTCTCTTAGCTGTTCATTCGCAAGTCATAACACGAAGGTTCGTGTGAATTACTGGATCACGAAAATTCTACCACGTGTTGACGTGCTCCGTGTATTATCAGAGGACACACGCACTGTCAAATGGAATCCATTTGTGTTATACATTGTTAATTTGTTTGTTTGTTTGTTTGTTTTACTTTTTTGGCTCATGACGTCATTCGTGCGTCTATACTTAAATCCCAAGCTCATCTAGACCAATCAAAACGTGAGGATTACATTGTCCACTGTATAAAGTAATGTAATTAATTATCATTAAGTTTCGTAGATTGTTATCTAACTTTTTTCGAGTAAAATAGACGAGAGAATCAAATGCCTTGAAAAACGTTAATATATGCCCTATATTTTTTATGCTCCAATAATCTATTGATAATTATTTCTTGGGTACATTTCAGCCCGTTTTGCTCGGTAAAAGGAGTATTTTGAGTGTTAATTTTAAATGAAAGTAACAGCAAAGTATTTTTAAACATAAACGCACAGTATAGTTTTTACAAAGTAACTTGAATTTTATATACATAGTGTGAAGCCAAAGAAGTTTACCATTGGGTAATTATAACTCTCAGATACTCAAGTTATATCCAATGAGTGGGTTGTCAGAAAGGATCTCTTTCCATTCTTTTATCGTTTGTGATCTTTGTGTTCTGAAATATTTCTGTTATTCTGGTTTCTCGAACATTTTCGGCCGATGAGAAAACCACCGTTACAATGAAATATTAAGCTGACTTTTGAAATCGAGTGGGTGACTTCTAAGCTGAGTTAGGACGTAATTGATCCAATGCAAAAATGGCTGCCTTTAAATTATTCTTTTGTTCGTATTCAAAATAGCCTCACTAACCTCGATTCTTTAGAATTTTGATCTGAAAAACAAGGTTAGTGAGGCTATTTTTAATACGAACATAAGAATAATTTAAAGCCAGCTATTTTTGCATTGCGTGTATAGAGTTGTGTAAAGGAGGCATCTGAGGGAAGAGAATAGTATATAGATAGTAATACACGTAGCTTCTTTTGTCTCGATTTATTCTTCGTTTGTTTCGTTGTTTTGGTTGCCTTTACCTTTGAATAAAACAGGAAATTAAAAAATAATCGGCTCGTAGGTTCGATCCCCACTCATCTGCATAGATCTGATACTTGTTATCAACCTTGGTATGGAGAACTTTCGTACCAGCCTTTTAGCCTTGGAAAATTTCTTTTAAATAGATTTCACTGTTCACCTACTGACCTCAGCTAATAGGAAATCATGTTAAATGGCTCCATCTGAAATGATTGCACCAAAACAGCGCTGATACGTGGGAATTTTCTGTTGCTTAATTTGGAAATGACAATTATTCTTCAAAAATCCGATTGACGATGTTCAGGTTTCGTAGCAGAGTCCCTGCAGGTGTTGATCGTTTGGGAACAGCGGTCAGTTTCCATGAGGAAGCGAGAGGCGATACGTACTTGAGTGAAAGCCGGCCCTGCCTTAAAACGTTGGCCCGGATCATTGACCGTGAGTCGTCCCGAGCGAACATTATGAAATGTTTTTGAAGCTAAATTATCCGTAACAAATACTTATTTAACTATATAGTTGCTGATACAATTTACATGTGGCTCTTTCAGTTTTAAATGAAGGGTTTCGTAGCTAACACGAGAGGAATCGAAACTGTTCCCAGTTTTCGAAACACGAGTTCCGCTCGCCGCCAGGTCGGCTCAGTTGATAGAGCACAGAACTGCTAAGGGGGAGGTCGTGGGACCGCAAACCAGGATCTTACAATAATTGGTATGATCATCCTGGCTGCGTGCTCGACATCTGCTTCAATTCAAATGATCACGTCATTCGGCAGTGACGTTAAAGCTGTTCGCCTCGTCTCCTTCATCTCCACACGTAAAATTGAAAGGGGACGTAAAAGAACCTAGACATTGATCAGCGGCACCCAACGGCAAGTTTCGTTAAATATCTGTTCGGTAGAAGGTAGTTCGCCTTGGGCTTTCGGCTTAGATTAAAAAGTGCACTCGGATTTTTGTAACTAAAACGTGGCCTAAAAGATTCGCAATGGGGAAATCATAGCCCCTGAGGTTTTCGGAAAGGTCGTAATTGCTGTTTTTGGCAGTCAAAAACGTCAGCTAGCATTTTCGGAAAGAAAATTGTTCCTTTGAAAGGTCGTGGAAAGCTCATTTCAGCTTGCATTTTCTCAAAGGGAGATTTTGTTCCCTAACATTTAAAAATGCCATTCTACAGCTTTTGGTTGATTTGGCTCGTTGGGTGCCCCTGGTTGATCGAAACGAGAAGAGAACTTAGTTCCCGGTGCTCTGGTCTGCCTTCACAATCATCTCAGGGTTGGGTGGAGGCTGGTTTATGGCTCACCACCTGTCCCCTGAAGCCAACCTCAAACCCAGGCTCTCTCTCTTTTCCTCCCTTGTCGTCGAGAGAGAGAGAGATCCTGGTTGGACCTGATCACGTGACCACCCAAAATCTGGGTGGTAAAAAAATTGATGACGGAGACGGGTGGCAAAGTCAGAAACTGTTACTGCGACAAAACGGCTTTAATGACCCACCCTCCTTGCGGTATTGTTGTTTTTACTTGTCACGTGATCAGGTCCAACCAGGGTCTCTCTCTCGACGACAAGGGAGGAAGAGAGAGAGAGAGCCTGGGTTCGAGGTTGCCCTGAAGCATCTGTTAGTCATAGAAACCTCCCAGGAGGCCCTGGGCGTGGATAAGGACTACTAAAAAACGAGAGGAATCAAAACTGTTCAAACATATGTTTTTCATATAATCATTCTCACATGAAGAAAATAAATTGCTATATTTACGCTATACTATACTAATTCTAAACTTGTTGTCCATAGAGATAGCAAGAATGATATTGCGAGCAGTGGCCAGCCTCGTTCCCAGGGCTTGTCCCTTCAAAATTGGAACGCCGACTCGTGTGAACACAGGCGGGCCAAGCTCAATAGTGGCCAGCCTCGTTCCCAGGGCTTGTCCCTTCAAAATTGGAACGGGCGGGGAACAAGGAACGAGGAACATGTACCAGACAAGGTTGAGCAGCGGGTTAAAGCAGCGACAGCTCCAAATTATAATATACAATAGGGCCTCGGAGCACAAATAGATTTGGTGACCGCAGATGTAGGCGGGGTGGGGTCGGGGGAGCTTAAGTGCTATTCACAGCGATTCACTTCGGAAGCCAATCAAAACTTCAGTGGCAGATGAAAGAGATCGAGCTGGTGCAAGAGAAAAGCGTTTTTGCTGGAAAATGTACTTTGGAAAAAGTTTCAAACTTTGTCAATATAAGGCTTTTCCTTATTTCATATCCTCACGGTTAGACCTTTTGCATAGAAAATCGACCAATTTTCCGAAGAGCCAAATGAAAAGAAAAAAAAGAGAAAATGGAAAAGATAAGAAAACCATACCAACTGTTACTTCAGAAGTCACACCTCAGCTTTTGTTTCGAGTAAGCGCCTTTTCTATTTATTCTTCTAGGTTTCCTGTTTAGCTGCCGTTGGTTTCTCAAGTTTGATGATCAAAGCAGCTCTCGCTGTATTCTGGGTAGATTGTACGCATCCCCACAACAATTACCGATGGGGAGGGGCAGAATTGGTGGCGCGCGGGCTTACAACACTGTTTTTGATGTATTTGTTCCTGAAAGTGGATGCACGGGCCCTGCCTTTAAGAAACCCAGACGTGCAGATAAACCAATTTCTAGTGCCAGCTGATTTTGCCGCCTGCTTGGTTGACCAGGAAATCGGTCCACTTGACTGTAGATTCAGGTATTTAGTCGATACAACCTTGTTTCCAGAGTCTTTCCTCTCCCCACGCCGCTGGGGGATTCGAAACCCTTGTACGAGGCTGGAGCTTTAGCACAGACGTCTATGAGTCACGGACGACAACCGGAAACTTTTTTTCTTTTTCGTCAAGGACCGATACCTACCGTCAAGGACGTTGCTATAATGTCGAAATATTTTATTTTCAAAACCTTGCTCCAAGTCAATATATACCACTTTTGACAGTTAATTTCACGATGTTTTAACGGGAATATAGTTGTGAGAGCGAGATAAGCCAGAGAATGATGGAAAGAGCACCCCATGTCAGCTCACCACAGGAGTACCAGCCACTCTAGTATAGTCAGTTTAGCGAAGGAGTACGCCAGTTCTTCGCAAACATTTAACCAAGTACATTTAACCAGAATGTCTCCATTTTAACTGTAGGGTCTTTTAGCATGTGCCGAGACTTAATGTCCAGGGTCCCTTTCTATCCGAAATCGAACATAGGATTTCCTCTCCCCTTGAATCCGCCATTTGTCGAAGTCGCATGTGTTGATGGCGCTCAGTGTCACAGAAATTATTGCCATTTTGTTTTATAGGTTGGAAATAAAACAACAGAGTCTGCTTCTGTTGCACAGCGCTGCTTCAACCATGCATCTTGGATTCCTTATCCACGTGGGCTTAAATTTTCTCATCATGCATACGAGATTCGGTCGCTCCAGGTCACGCTCCTACAACGAGTCGACTCCGTTGTTGACTGCACAGGGTGAAACATTTCGCAAGTCATAACACGCCGACTCGTGTGAACACAGGCGGCCCAAGCTCAATATGAGAGTCGGCTACATGTAACACCAGCTTATTACGCAATATCAAGATGGCTGCAATTATAAGGATTTGTATGGGAATCCCGGTAAATTGATTCTAGAAAAGAATTATATGCAAAAGGTCTCAATAAAAGACCCGTTCCTTATTTTCATGGTGTGTTACTTGCTTCCTTTGTGGTTATTTTCCTAATCTAACCCGATTTTGGCGATTTATTCGCCGGTTTCCCGTCTTTTCCGCCACTCATGAAGAGTGGAAGGATTAGTAATGATGATAATGGTGATGATGATGAATTAATTATACAGCGGGAAGAAAAGATACCATAAAGCGGGAAAAGGAAGTTCCTTCATTCTTTGTTTGTTTTTTTTTTTTTTTCACTGTAGCCAAAATGTTTATGAAGTCAACTAACACCACATTATAAGTGGATTTTCCGATGATGATGAATTAATTATACAGCGGGAAGAAAAGATACAATAAAGCGGGAAAAGGAAGTTCCTTCATTCTTTGTTTTTTTTTTTTTTTTCACTGTAGCCAGAATGTTTATGAAGTCAACTAACACCACATTATAAGTGGATTTTCCGATGAATATCGTTTATTCTTTATCAGTGGCGTGAAATTACAGATAGAAGCAGAAATCTATAGTTTGAAACTATAATCCTTCCAGATCAAATCACTACAGATAACTTTGAACTGTGTAAAGCCATCCATAAAATTACTTCTGATTTACGCCAGTTCTGGCTCCAGCATTCAATTGTTTTATTTAGCAAAAATCATTTGGATAGACTTTCATCTCGGAATGCTACAGGGTTCGATAGAACAGGACTAATACCTTCCTCTGTAAGAACCCGCAAAGCATTCCCTTCAGAGGCGGTTATTATAATTTCATGGACAATTCGTTTCAAAAGGAAAAGGGAAGTAAGAATTTTAAAATTGGACTTAATGATTAGGTTTTCCTGTGCCATAATTCGCTCCACCGGCCTTCACAACAAGCTCTTTTACGTGGTCATATTTCAGTTCCTCTTTGTCACTCGTCAAGATTTCTACCGCAAAGCTCTGCAAACAAATCAAAGGTTATAGTGAGCGTAAGCTAAGGAGTTGTGCATGTCTTGGGACCCATTAGTGAGCAGATTGCTGGCAGTCCCTGTTTGGATAGTCGAGAAGCGCTATCCATCAACAGCGCGGTGAGCCCGGGCCGGTGAGCAACAGAGAACAGTACGGTGAGACTGGAGCGCGAAGAAAAACGAGAAAAGATACTGGAGGCGCGTCTTCCGAATTCACTTCAGGCCAGTCTCGCAGTGCTATTGGCGTGAGCTCCCCACTATCCATAAAGGGACTCCTAGCAGTTTAGTTAGTGAGGGGCTCCGGTAATCTCAACGCGTTCTCGAAGAATGAAGGAACAACGAGAAATATCCAATACACTCTAGATGGCATGACAGTTTTCATCATTTTCTCTCGGTTCCCGTCGCCTCACTGCCACTCACTCGCTTCTAGTTGGATTGCCCGATGATAATCGCCAGAGGAAAAGAGTGAACTTCAGTGCGATGAGTAAATGGACAAATTTAATCCTTCGCGGACCCATTCTACTCATAATATAGAGTTTCCTATTGTTTTTTGGTTCTGTACCTGGAGAATTTGTTTAACGGAACTCTTGTCTGTGCTAACTTTCGCCTTCTGTAGCGGACCAACGCTTTCTCCAATCCAAGTGATGAAAGCAAACTTGGCTCGTTTGCTTAGTTCGTCTCCAGTTTCAATCCGTACGTAACCGTAGGCGCGGTCACCGTCTGTTCAATGAAAACCAAAATAATGAAAGGCTTGGATGCAATGTACGTTTTTAGCTGTTCATCGTCGTCGTGATCATCATCATCATCATCATCATCATCAATGTTTTTTTTTAACTTAGTAATTCAGTTAACGCCCGGGTTCAAGCCTCGGTATGAATCATTCTCAAGAGTGGTGCACCGTACACCAAGTCTCGAGTAACATTCCAGTTATTCAAAAGGACGAACGCAGTGAACGTAGATTCCAGCTTAAATAAAGAAATTTGCGAAATGTTTTACTCTTATGTTTTCAGCTTAGCTGAAAACATTTAAAACATTCTAAGCGATCGAGGTAAAAACTTTGTAAACGTTTATTCTTGGATTAGCGTGAACCCTGGTAAACTGCAAAACTCCCTGTCTTCATTGCAGCCGTAGTATGAGTGCCAACCTCGTTCCCAGGATCTCTCCGAAAAGCCCTGGAAGTGCGCGCGAAGCTTGCAGTTTTTGCAGCATCTTTTTCCTTGTCTGCTCTTGTCTGCGTAGCGAGCGTTACTGCTGATTTTCTTCTGTTTTGTTTTGGTGCCTAGTACGCACGCACGTAAAGCTCTTAACATTCTTCAGGGTTTCGAGAATAAAAAGATAAATACAACCAACCTCCCCCCCCCACCCCACCCCCACCTCCCACCTCCCAACAACAACAAAAATTCACAAATGAGGTTGCGTGAAAACAAGAACGGGCCATTTTATCCACCATGGAAATGGGGGGTGGGGTGGTGTTAATTTGTCATTGCACGTGTCCAAGGTTCAGCACTTCAACAAGAAGCTAAGGTAACTCTACGTCTTGGATCTCAACTCATGTAAATGAAAGCCGGGAGATGCGATATAGTGGGTGGGGAGGGTAACCCTGATTTCTCTATGTAAATGGCCCTTTTGTGATCATTACTGACGTGAGTTTCGTAGCCTGCGAATACTATGCACTTATTGACTGAGTCAGGTCGGGCCGGACGGGAAAATAACGGACCGAGCGCAGCGAGGTCCGTGCGCCATGACCGAAAGATTTCGCTTACTTCAGTTTTGTTTTCGTTAAAATTACACCATCTTTAAATTTAAAATATGTATATATTTTTTGAAAGCAGCACTAACCTTCAAAACTCTCTCGAAATTCGTTATAATCGTTTCCTGATGCCTTGTGAACGATGGTCTTGTCGTCATACTTGAAAAGGGCCCTTGAAACATCAGAAGGAAATGATACAAAAAGTTTGAGATATTCGACCATATAATTATGGTGCGTGCGTCGCGAGGTATTTCATCTGTATCGGAACAGGTGTGGCGTGATGTAGAGTGACGTGATTATATTCCTGGAGTAACCCGCGCTTTTCCTGATTCCCACCTCTTTCCCCACAAAATAGTGACCTCCCACCTTAATCCTTCCACATTTACAACACGCAAACATGACATATGCCGGTAACCTGCATTGCATGCACTGGAGAAAAATGGGGTGTGAGCTAGAGCGGCGCGCGCGAGGAGGAAACAAAAATTTCTCTTGTTGTCGTGGATGTTTTCCATCGCGCGCGCCTTCTTTAACTTGCGCCCAGGCACCACATCAGTTGGTTGCAATTTCTTGAAACCAAAGGCCGCTATATATCCTTTCTCAGGTGCTGTGTACCCTATGAGTACTGAAGTTGCAAGTCAGTCCCTCTGAATCTTAAATGGCTTTTTTTTTTCATGTCTTGATATGTGAACTTATTATTTTGATTTGTAGCCTACACTGTGCTGCTAAAGAAAAATGTGGCGCGACCGAGTTACAGCATCGCCACCTCACTCGCCCGGCGCCGCTCAAAGTCGCAACTCATTTTCTTCCTTCGCCTGATACGAAGGCTAAATTTCTGGGTTTACGTCGGTGTAAAAACCTGGCGTGGTTTTATTTGTTTTATGAGGTATTATTTTACTGTACGCCATTGTTTAGAATCTTTTGTTTCTTTGTTTTACGTCATTCGTGAGTTTCACAGGTTTTTACACCGAGGTAGAGCCAAATTTCTCGTTGATGGTAAATTGTGAGCAGTAAGTCTTTAATTCGCTGAAAAGTCGTTCCCTTTCAAACGGAACTTAATTTGTGTCTTGTTTGTGAAATTGAAGCCCAGCGTCGTACGCAAGAGAAAATATTGAGTCTTCCGGGGTGAAATCCTTTTGTTAGTACTTCTGTCGCTTGTAAAAAGCACGACAGGTAACTGAATTAAAAGCGTCAACTAACAAGTCGGCACTTTTGACGTAATCAATTCATAAAGTACGTAACAGCGTTCCCTTTTTTCTCGAAAAGCGTGAAATTTTCATTGTGAGCGAAATCCGTTTTCTTTCCGTTAAACGTTATCAAGAAACCACGTGTAACACCCTTTCCTTTAGAGTCTGTGGAGGAAATGGCCGAACAAATTCAAGCTGATGAGTACTTTGTTGTTGAAAATTACGCCAATTCAAGTTCTTTTCAGCTGTCAGTCTTCTTCTTGGCATTAACGGGAAATAAAGATCCTATCCAGGCTTCATTTAAAATTGTGTGTTCTGTGTGCATGCAGACGTCCAGTACAGGGAAATGCGATATACGTATTAACGCGCGCTTGAAATATTCAAGAAAGAAATCGCCTTAAATAGCTCGGCCTGCCTGCCCTTGGAAAATAAGAGATTTCCAAAATGGTGTAAAAAATAAATACAGTAGCTTGTTAAATAAATAACCAAGCGGTGGACGATGCACTTAGTGAGTTAACTATTTCAACAAACAAATTTCAGTTCACGGGAAAGAAACTCTAAAGAAAATTTATCGCCCAGTGATTGCCTATTAAAGCTCAACCAATATTTTGCAAATCAATCAAGGGCAATATATTCAATTCATTTCCGCAATTTCCGTCGCTTTGATTTCAGCATTTTCAAGTGCGTTGTCATTCTACGCCTAACCGGTCTAATGTTCTCAAATATCTTTGCTGAATTTTGTCTCTAAGTCATCAAAAAATATCTTAATTTGCTCTCAGTACTGGCACTTGCACAAATGCAATTTCGCGAAAATTTTGGAATGTTTTCTCAGTGACCTTGGAGCTAGTGCCGCCTTGTAAAGTAAAAAGCCGGTTCGCGGCTGGTATGCCGCGACTTTGCAATCTGATATATTTTTCTATCGGCGTTTAACACCCACATATCATACCATATATGTGGGTACTTGAGCCTGAGCATTAGCTATGCCATGCTGATGAGGCCCAACAAGGCCGAAACAGCTGTCCATGGCTGCTAATGCTTGGGCTCAATCTTTGCTTTGGTAGATTTAAGGGGTAATGCCGGCTACCATGTGGCCTTAGTGCCTTTAGAGTGGCTTCAGCTTACCAAATCACATTAATTTGTGAGGTATATCCTTTGTCACTCCAGCCACATCCCACAAGCTTTACGTTTTCACTGCTTGTTTTAGTGATATGTGGGTACTTGAGCCTGCAAGCATTAGCTATGCCATGCTAATGAGGCCCAACAAGGCCGAAACAGCTGTCCATGGCTGCTCAGTAATGCTTGGGCTCAATCTTTGCTTTGGTAGATTTAAGGGGTAATGCCCGCTACCATGTGGCCTTAGTGCCTTTAGAGTGGCTTCAGCTTACCAAATCACATTAATTTGTGAGGTATATCCTAAGTTATTTCTTACTTGTGTCTTGTTGCAAAACCATTTTGCCAGCCTCCAGCCTTGATCCTTTGATATCAATTTCAAAGTA
Organism: Pachyseris speciosa; assembly: GCA_016490735.1. Lineage (NCBI taxonomy): Eukaryota > Metazoa > Cnidaria > Anthozoa > Scleractinia > Pachyseridae > Pachyseris > Pachyseris speciosa. The sequence continues at coordinate 2,781 of JAEMWC010001699.1, read as the reverse complement.
ATATCTGTATTTTTCTGAATGAACTTAGCTAATACATAAAAAATAATTGTTTTCAAAGCCCATTCAGGTATAAATGGTAATAATAATCTTTTTTGCAGCCAACACATGAAAACAGTTCCCCTGTTGCTGAGAAATCTGCCACAAGAAGTGAATATGCAGGATACAGCTTCCAGTAAGTTTCTCAAGTCAGTGGAGTGAACTCTCTTAATTAAAGTGTTGACTGTCCATAAAGTAAATGGTAGTCTGTTTCAGGAGAAGTTCATGTTGACTGAGCTTTTGTAGACTGCGAGGAGGCCCTCTTTCTTTCCTTCATTGGCCTTGTGAGCGAGCCCAAGGCAAGAGCGAGTGGAAATTGGGGCAAGCAGAAGTCTTCTGCTCGCCCCAATTTCCACTTGCTTGCTTGCGCTTCGCGCTCACTCACAAGATGGACGAAGGAAAGAAAGAGGGACTGCTCATAGTCTAGTGCTTTTGCTTTCCACGTGCATGACCCTGTTCAGTTTACAGTACAAATCCCTGGGGTGGGTGTCTGTAACCATGGGTTTCTCAGAAACGTTCTTGAGAGCAGGAGCTTTGGGTGCTTTCTATAGATCAGTCAGAGCTGGAGCCTGCCAAACCAGCCTGTGAGTTTGTATTGTGAATGCCCTTGTCATTTTTTATCAGCTGACTCTAAAGGCTCTTCAAATTCTGAATTTTATCTGCCATTTTGAAAAGTGATAGGCCTCAGGTTAATTAATCTATAACATCCGTTCCTACTGAATACCCTTGCTGGGACCTTCTGATCCTATGATTTTTTCTTTTTCCTTTTTGCTGGTGTAATGGAAAGTGATAGTAACTGTTAAAAGCAAAGCAGATCTTTCCAGGTATGATTCAAATGAGATAAACAGTTGCCGTAAAGCTGGATGACAGCTCTGATGGATAAGCAGCACTTCAGATGAAATAGTTCAATCAATTTGGAAACTGAATTTCTCACTGGGTAGCTAAAATTATGACCTGAGAATCTGTTACTTTTGACATAAATGGAACTCTTAAACACAAATTTATAAAATGAAATACAGGGTAACTGTTTGAAACAATTAAATCAGGACTTGGTTATACAGTTTAGAAATGGGGCAGGTATTGTGTTTGGTCATGGGAGTAGAAAAGTGTTCCTAAAGTATGGTGGTCTCTTTTTTACAGTAGTTCAGCTCACAAAAAAAAATATGTTTACTCTTTATCCTTGTACAGACCAACTGTGAAGTTTAAAACAACCTCCCTGCCTGCAATGCCATTGAGCCGAAGATACTCACCATCCCCCAATGGAACTACAAGATCAGTTCCCATCTCCTTCAGTCACCACATGGTAAAATTTATGATAGCATGTTTGCTTTAAAGTGAATTTGCATAACAACAATTCATTGGTCTAATTAGTTAATCAACTTTGAAGACAAGACTGGTTTTTTTGGCCAGTCCTTCCTTGAGCTGATTTCTGTTCACACTCCACCATTATGTTATTTCCACAAACTACTTGTCAAAGTCTCAGGGGTGTGTGATATCCTGTACTTGAGTTTTTCAACAAAATGTACATCTCAATGGAGCGGACATGGGGAAACACAGCAGTCCATCTGGAGTTAAGTTTGTTCATGTTAAAAGCTTTCTTCTCGCAGTTGAATTTGCAAACATTCACATAGACACTTCTCTTAACATATTAGTTGTTCAGACTTCAAAAGACACAAGGTGAATTAACGTTTTTCCGAGACGTGACAACCGGCATCATTCTTGCTGTTGTGAGTTGTTATTTATAGTTAGCGCTTGCGCAGAAACGCCGGAAGTGAGCTTTGTGGATGAAACTCAATGACAAAGAATAAGAAGAAGAACCATCATCCGAGTAATAAACCTGTAACCAAATGCTGTCAGTAATCCAGCATCAAAAGGGCTGATCCTGTTAATTTGGGAAATTTGGGCGACAACTGGAAGAGATAACCCCTTCCCGCCAGGAAAATATCAACTAGTCTATCCAGGCTCTGAGATGTATAATACCTGCATTTTAAACGTCACTTCTCAGTGTACAAAGAAGCCGCATTTTTCAAATGAAGATTTTTGTGTAAAGTAAACTTTTCTTCGGTACACCTTTCTCGCTTTTATTTTATTAACTGTTCCAGATTTTTTTTTTGATGGAATTGTGTGTTCTTTTCAGGGGGTACCATCAAGATATTGGGCAAATGACAAGTATCTTACTATTATCTTCCGTTAATTTTTGCTGTGTATATGTTTTAGGTCAAAATGAAGGAAATTCTGGTGAAATGAGTTAACCTAGTTTTTTCTCAATTGCCTTGGTCTCTTTCCCTAATTATTCATGATCCATGAATGATAATTAGGGAAAGGAGACAAAGGAATTACATTTTAACCTGAATTTCATTTTGACCAACAACAAATACAAGGAAGTACTACTAACAGTTATTACTAAATAATATTTTAATGGCAGGAAAAATACCCACCTCAGGACCTAAAGATTGACTTTTCTGATTTTTCTACTGAAAAACTGTCAAATGACTCTTAAATGTAATTTATGCCGCAGGATGAAAAACCTTTACCAAATAATTACTAGAAATCGTACTTACACCCCTGGTACATTTTTGTTTTATTTAGGATGCATCTTTTAATTGACAGTAGGTTTTGTTGTGTAAATTCAATCAATTGCAATTTGTGACAAATGTATTTATAGATCTTTATTTATTAAATTGCCAGTCCTAGAATATTGTACAGTAGACAGAGAGACAGACTGGCATCTGAGGAGCAGCAAAG